>JAACJT020023154.1:0-25405 GCA_009936485.2 Gymnarchus niloticus | reverse complement strand
CTGCGCGCCTTCCCCTCCCCGCTGAAGCACTCTTGCGAGGTGTCTTGCTACTGTGTCAGGCGGGGCTTCCGCCGGACGCCCCCGCACACCGGGGTGGTGTGGGGTGGGCGTTGGGGGGGGGGGATGACCATCACATCCAATTTCTCTGTCCGCTCATTGAGGCTCTCAGCTCATCACGCTGAGAAGAACAGAGGGGCCAGTGATAAACCCACCTCAGTCCGGGTCTCAGTACTGGTCCAGCTCTGAGCAGACAGGCAGGCGAAGGGGTTGGTCTGGCCTAGCCCACATCCATTCACATGTTCATATGGGACACCAAGTACTGCCCGCATTATCAGATTTCATCATGCATTGCATTTTAACGTTAATAACTAACCTAGGAAAGGCTTTGAGGCAGCCTTTTCAAGTTTTGCTCAAAGCACAACATTTCACTTTTCCATAACACTGAGGTATTAAACTCATCCACCTCACGCAGTTTTAGAAATGCTTCCTATTTGAAGAATGAAAAGGGACTCGTTTGTTAATTACACGTTTGAACCTCAGTCACGGTGGATGAACAGACCAGCTAATCTGAGAATAATCAGTGGCGAGTATATAATCAAAAAGACAGCAAGCACCCAAAGAGAGGTCATCCAAATCAGGACAGGTCATCAACCAATTTCACAGGATGATAAAGATGACAGGGGGCCTGTCCAATCCCATCACAGAATCTGCTCCACTGGGAGCTAAGTGGCAAGGGGCGGGGGTTGGAGCAGGAAATTGCTGTCTCACTTCCTGCTAGCAAAAATGAGGACGCTCTGAGCATTTTACAGTGAGGATGGTTGTCAGCTCCCCCCAGCCTAAATCAAATAAAGTTCCCCTTACAGTATGGCACTTCACGTTTTCCATTCAGATCAAAACACAAAGCAGTGATAGATACTTGGGGGGGGGGGGGGGGGTCACGACAGGTCACAGGATGCTTGGGGTATTTAAGCATTCGCGGACAGATAAAGCGAAGATGACTGGGGCATTTGCGACTTAGTGATGAAGCCAGATACAAGAACTATACAGGAAGCCACAGAGCGCACACATTTTAGAATTGTGTAGAAGGACCTGATATTAACTTTGTGGTTTCAGAAAACCCCACCTGCCCCCCCCCCCCCCCCCAACAGCCCCACTCCGTGTGCTAGCATTCGGTCTGCCAGCCAGACGGCCACATGCACACAAATTGAGAATTCAACTGGGACATCATGCAAGGACATATTCTGCGGTCTCCACAAAATGCCGTTTATTTTCATCCTTCTACAATTTGCATACCTGCTGATGGAGCCTGGCTCTACCCCTTCCACAGACAGTTTTCATACCAGAGCACCTGCTCCCTCTGAGTGGGTGACAGGGAGTCTGGAGAAGCCCCCCCACCCAGCTAAAAGGAGATCCGTCAGCGCCAACAACAGGGCTACAGCAGGGCATTCCAACCAAATGACTCAGACGTGCCACCAGACTTCACCGCAGAACATGTCCTCAAGATCGGACAGCCTGATTCTAACTGAAGCATCACGGGGGGGGTAAATACAGACAATGGTGTCTTTTTTTTTTTGGGGGGGGGGGGGGGGTTTACTGACACTGCACAACCACGCTGTCTTGCGGTTTCTTTATTTTTACGAGGAAGCCAAAAACGCCACTTCATCCTACAAATGCTGCCCATGCCCCCAAGCGTTAGACCAGACCCTGAGGACAGTTCTCAGCATTTCAGGTACTAACTTTAAGGGGCTTAGAGAGTTAACTGAGTACAACCATAAGTCTCCCATTATTGGTACCTTCAGCCTCAGCCATTTTTCAAAAACTTGCACTTAAATTTAATTACTAAATGAGGGGGGTTCCAAATCCTTCTAAACAGGCTCATCATTCCAATCAACATAAACAAAATAAATCATGAAGCAATCTGCCATGACCAGACAACAGGTTCCAAAAGAGAAACAGGAAGTTTGCTTCACCTCTTCAGAAAAGCATTTCGGCTCTGAATCCATGGTTAAGCGGGTCAAAAGGAAAAACTCAACTTCCATTTCCCAGCCTTTACTACGGCTTTCTCTATCGGGCCGGGCAGGCTTTACTTTAATCAGGGAAACCTTTCTCAAGGTCAAAACGGCACAGAGGTTCTCCTTTTCCCACATTCACCCGCCCACCACCCCCACCTGCTCAGGGAGTCAATGCTGAATGTAGGCCAGATATCTATTCTGGAGAAGAAAAGGAGAAAAAAAAAACAGGACTTCACTCTCTCAACGGATGGCGCCAACACCATCACAAATGAAGAGGAGGATGAGAGACGTTTCGGTTGAGTCCAAGCTCTGCCCCGGTGAGATTAAGGGATGGGAATTTGCCAAGGGGAGCAAACAAACTGGGGGGGGGGGGGGCAGGTATTGGCAGCTCACTGAAACAGGAAGCAGCTGTGGGAAGTTTAAAACCGTCAAACTGCTCCTGTCTTCTGGATCAGCTGCGGCTCCTCAGAAAGATTGCGGCAAGCACACGAGAAACGGAAGTGAACTTTGTCCCAAGACAAAACTCTTCTGGTGCGATATTACACCCCCCCCATGTAACTTACAGAGGTAAAACATTGTTTAATGTCCTTCCGCTTTAGGGGTACGGTGCCTTTTTAGTCCCGGCTGATGGTCACCTTGAACCTAGCCTTCACTGTTGACAACCCTCTGTCCCAAAGCTTTCCTCTTCTCTGACTAACCGGACAGCGCCGAGCGGTACAGCGAGTGCTAACCAGCGTACAATGGAAGCTCGCCAAATGGGCCAAGGTGACGGGGACACCTATTCGATTTGAAGTGGGTTGATGTGTCCTGAAGTTGGGGTTGCGTGCGGAGGATACACAAGTGTGATAAACAGACAAAATCACAGAAAACCCAGATGCTACAGAACTGCTCACCATACAACAGCAAGGGCAGAACCTCAAAGTCTTACCTTATATCACACCCTGGAGGTTCTAGGTTTGATACTGGTCATTACTCTGATAAAACCAGCTCCCAACGGCATAAAGATAGGGTTTCCAGACTTCATTAAGAAATGCAATCAAATCGGGAAGGTTGGCACAAACCTGAGCTCCTAAATGAATTTGCTATAGGTTTTAAAGGAGCAGTAACTAGGCAAGATCCTCACAGGAAAGTAACATGCCTTCCCGCAAAAAGGCATTAACATGCCTTTAAGGCCCTGCAAATGGCTCATTATTCGGTCCACATGATGCCAATAAAAACAGGCCTCGTCTAATTAAGTATAAAGGAAATGGCTAAGACAGGGGTGTGAGGGTCCAGGGCCCACTGCTTCTGGCAATCAGCATGCAGACGAGAGGTACTGTCTGTCCTGGTCTTTTGATGAGGAGGGAGAGTAATACCACTGAAGAAACCTCTAGAAAAAGTGAGAAGAAAAACCAGTAAAAAGGAGGGGGGCAGAGGGAGTAAGCAGCCATTAAGTCTGTTAACCAATCAAGCCAATGCAAAAAACATACTGTAATGGCATCCTCTGGATTCAGTGAGTTACACTGACATTATGCATGCCCTCTAACCTTTGGTCCATTTGCACTGCTAGTAACAAGGAGAAATTTCATTTCTGAGTCAAGAACAGATTAACGCCAGTCACTTAAGGGCGCTGCTTGTGAACGCTAAACGGTGGGACGGCGTTAAACACCATCCATCCCACCAGTGTTAATCTCATCTGAGTGCAGATGGCATTTGCCAACTTAAGGCTGAGAGACAGCCCTCCAGTATCAGGCTGAGGAACGGCAGTTATGTGACTGACATACAGGAAATGACCTCATTTGCATGTGCTACAATAAGAATGCTAATGGGGCAACAGAGGTGTTAGCAAAGGGAGGCTGATTAACCAATCACTTGTTTCGGCAAGACGGTAGTGTCCAATTGGGTGAACCAAGAGGAATCTTATTAGATCTGTGGTTCATGCACTGATTTGGGAGAGCCTAGAGCAGAGCTTGCCTGATGATATACACCCTCTGTTTTATATGCGGCGGTTAGAATGAAGCACATCACTTACAGCTTAAGCATCCGTCTGTCCCGCCTCCCTCCGGCAACAGGGCCATGTCACTCCCTAATGACAACTCTACATCTTCGTTACGGGGAAATAACGTTGACGCTTTCTTTAGAGGAGTGGAAAAATGAACGCATCCGTCTCAGTATGTCTGCCCTGTGTGGAACAGGACGGCGCCATGATGTTTGGTTGCCAAGCCGGTGCCATTGTGACAGAAGTCAGAGATGCCTGAAGTAGAGATGCAGGCACGCGCACACACACACACACACACACACACACACACACACACACACACACACACACACCAGTGGGAACAGATGCCACGCTACATCCCAGGTACGGCGAACGAATATCACCAGCACAGCCACAATGCTGGCCAAAATCCATATCATCATCCTAAAGTAGACCAGAGGAGCCAAGTCTACCTTTACAGGCTTAATTCTGTGCTGCCAGTCATGACATTCATGCTACAATTAATACAAGGAAAAGGAGTTTACTACGGGGCTTCAAAACCCAGGATGAGAAGTAATATCACGTACGGTTGACCACTAACCACGACAGTGACAAATGACAACACATCCGGTGCAAGCCAATCTGAGACCAGGAAACGAAGGAACTAGACAAAAGGTAACGAAGCGACGCTGGGTCACAATTCATGGCGAGACCGAAGATGCTCAGGGGTACACGGAGCCACCGCCTCGGTATCGATCCTGGCAGGCCAATCATCCTTGCTTCCTGAAACAGGTAAGGGCCCCATTTGTTACCGCCATGGCACCCTGGTGAACGCCCCACACGGTCTCTGTTACAGTAATATGGGGGAGAGAAAAAAAAAAAAAAAAAAAACGAAACATGCTCATAGACACATCGCCGCGACGGCAGGCCTGAGTGGAGCTCGCTGCGTGGAACAGCGCATTTCTCACCATCTGCCTTTTATGGTTAGCTACGCTGTTTATGTAGCGGCAGCCTTGTGATAGCCCTTCGTAATAGCCCTTCGGAAACACGGTGTTATCTACACAGTGTGGTATTTTCACGAGGTCAGGGGAGGGGTGCGGAGGAAGCATTCCACGAGATGTGCTGAAAGCCCATCGAATCCATGAATGTTGCCATTTCACCATTAAATGTTATTACCCCGGTGTCGTTCTGAGGGTTTTCTGGCTCCTGCAGCTGAGCAGCGAGTCGGGGAGGGGGTACTTGGCTTTGGACTACAGCAATGGCAAAAAGATGCTTTTTGCCATTGCTGAAAAACTCAACCTGCAGCCCAAAATGCTGCAGGTTCAAGTCCCAGGAGTTCAGATACACAGAGCACTTAAAAGCAACGGTGTAGTTTAATTTTATGACAGCTTGGGGGGGGGGGGTGAGCTTTTATGGTGTACTGAGAAAGAGGGGGAGGTGAAGCACTGACCACTGGGTGGAAGATTGATGCTCCAGAACATGCAGTTCATCTCTGCAGCTTCTGGTCAGAAAAAAAAAAAAAATGCATGACTGGAGCCATAAGGGTCACCTGACACTAAGGGGGGGTGGAAGAGGTTAGACAAGGACACCTTCAACACGAGGTATGCATGCATGCACACACACACACACACACACACACACACACACACACACACACACAAAGGGTATTGCTGCTAGTTGTGAAGCATTCAACTGCTACTTAGACCCAAGCTTATCAATACAACCACAAACTCCCCAACCCTGCACAGAAAACCCTCTCAAAAACCTTCAATGGCGTCACACACAGAGTTTACAGTGCACAGATGGAAAGGGAGCCCCTTACGTGTGCTCGTATGTGTGTAAGCCACCAAACCCTCCTCACCAAGACGCTAACAGGTGCGGTGTTTGGCTCTGGAAGGCACCTCTCAAGAGCTACTGCTGCAACAGACACAGCCAACTGTGTTTCTGTGCAGCCAGGCTTCACAAGGCCTGCACTGATGTTCAGGTCTCAGCTGCGATTTACTGCCCTTTGCTGAGAGTGTATCCCTCCACCCCGCTGACTAATTCACCCCCATTAAATAGGCAATACAAACTTATGGAAACAGCACAAACAGAAATTAAAACCCGCCCACATTAAGATGGCCAGCGATGACTCAGCATATTGATCACAGATGTTCCGTGTTTAGATATTAGATTGTTAAAATGAAAAAAGCGGATTGATTCAGGGGCCAACTGATGAGAATAGCCGGTAGCACTCACAAAATTTATAGAGTTGAATGCGTGGTCATGCAGCATTCTTATGAAATTCTACATGATTATTCTTAGTCACGTCGCCAAGGTTTTAAATCCATTTAGGCAGCATAATATTTAACCAGCAATTCAGGTTAAGTACCTTTGCTCGGGGGTATCACAAGTGAGCTCACCGCAGGAAATGAACTCTATATAGATCACAGCAAGCGTCAACTTCAGCTACTCAGCCATACTGAAGATTTATCTACCCTGAGGGAGAAAGCAGTAGAAAAAAAAAAATGTGAAAGAATAATCATGAACAGAAATCATAATTCCCACAAATAAGATATTTTCCTTACCCAACGTTTTGAGGAAACCCAAGCTAATCAAAATAAACTACATACAGCCGTTGATCTGCTTTGGTCCTGCAACTGATAAAACTGAAAAAGGGCTTCGGTTCCCCACATACGCGACACTTCTCACATAACATGGGTGGCACCAGCCCCCCAGCAAAAACAAACACTCCCACCAAGAGAGCATGACCGAAATTATAAACATTTAAGTCTACAGCATTAATAAACTAAAGCAGAACTACTTTATGAAAATGGATTTAACGATTTGATAAAAAAAAAAAAGCACATTCGGTATCAACCAAGGAGAATATGGAGTCACTGAAATTAATGATAAAATTGGTAAATAAAGTACTTTTGGTTCGCCACCTGCCCGAGCACGTGGCACGAGTCACAGAACAATTGGATAACGGCAGTTGAAATTAACCGTATCCCGAGGGCGGTAGAAATTTCACGCAAAGGCGTCCCAAGCGCCCCCTACAGGACAAGACTGGCTCTGTGAGGGCCGTATACCAGGCTACAAACCTGTACCTTAGAACCATGACCGAAGGCTGCTTCAGTTTGCCATAGAAGCGGTTCATTTTGGAAACCAACACCACGCGAGGGTATTTCCATCTCTCCACAGCCCCACCTTCCCCTCCAAAACTGCCGGCCGCATGATTCATTTGCCACCGTTATGGCATGCGACTGTGCCTGTTGGGACACTAACTGGATTATCGGGCGCATCACGAGGCACGTTTTGCTAATTGCAGATCCATGGGGCAATTTCCGTAATGAATTAGCGAGGCCTCGAATAGAGTGTGTGGAGGGAGGTATCTGGTTATGAAATCATGGAGAGGTCTCCAGGAGCCCCCCCCATTAAGCTCACAGTTGCCAGAACGCCAGGCTTCAGCCAGGAGGATACACCGGTGGCTCTATCTCAGCACATTTTCGACATGCTGCTCACCCCAGTTCCACTGGGTGTGTTTCCAACCCTCTGTTCCTGTTCCAGATGTTTTCCCTCCGTCTGGTGAAGCTAGGGTGGGAGACTAAGGAGGAGGAGAACAATTACGCAACTCCCTGCCTTTCACTCTGTGCCGAAGGCAGGAGGATGCGGCTTTCTTTCACTCTGAGACAGCAAAAAGAGGGGAGGGAATTCACCCCAACCTGCCAATTAATTTAAAAAATCCTGCCTTGGTGGCAACGGAGGGGAGCACACAAACTTTTAGCCCACTGAACAGAGTGCCACGTGTAATGCTGACGGTGAGAACCTGTCCGCTGTGAGCCACTGACTTGGCCGGACCGTTATCTCACAACAAACATTCAAACGTTATTGAGATAACCGCCCGGCCAAGACGCCAGGCTCCTCCTGTGATGGAACAGCAACAGACAGCGGGAATCTCTGCGGCATCCGTTACCACAGAGAGGGCCAACACCAGCGATGCATCCTCCCATGAGCCAGTTGTTCCCCCTCAAAGACCCTCCCGACATCTGTAGCATAGGTCCAACCATCCCCCCCGACACGTGTTTTGGCTCCCATTAACCACTGTTAGTTCAGGATATTCCCACACACTGCAATTTTGGCATATATTTTTCATCGCTGTACAACGTTGACTTCAGCAAACGAGGAAGTCGGAGCTCGACTATGTGGTTCCTATTTGCCAAAACGGACATTTAGCCAGCCAGGCCTGTGCCTTCTGTGGGTAACAGCTCTGTTACCGTAATGAATAACGCTGCCTGTTTAATTGCCGTAGTAAAGAGCATAATTGGTCATTCTGAAGAGGATACTGAATTACTACTTCAGCCAATAATCAATTATCGAAGCAATCAGGATTCACAGGGACCTTGCCAGCATAGTCCGGCAAGAAAAACGTGATCAACAGGCATCATTGGATTTTTTTCCCCCCCCAGTCATTTTTTTGTGCCATTAAAGGTCCCATTAATGGAATTTACACATTAACTGTTTCTTCAGAGAAAATGCCCACAGGATATTACCCAGGTCAGCTCTCCTCCTACCATCCTACAGTATCCCTAGCAACATGGCACGGGGTTGGTTCCCGTTCACTCGCTGCATAGCCAAGCTAATGCACGTCATTCACATTGCAGCATCTGCTCCCCCCCCTCCAACAAGAGGGACCCAGGCTGGATTTATTTTTATAAACTTGGACTGATCAGGTTAGCAACAGTGCAAAATACAGGCCTGGCCAAGGTAAAATGATTCGCTATCGTCAACTACGTACACAAATACTAAACGGTGATGTTTACCTCAAATGAAAATGCTGCAAACACAAAGCACCTTTCGTTTTAGGGTGACAGGTGCAGAACCCACTGAAAAAGACCTATTAATGACACGTCCATTCATAGGGACGTGAACAAGTACTCAAAAAGGTACACGCCGATACTCGAGTCCATTCAACTATAATACAATAAAAGCAGAGGAAGTTAAGAACGTTGTATATTTGTTTTGAAATTTTTACCCTTTAATGACCAACCCATCACACCATCTATTGTTAACAGCATTATCAAACCCAATCACAGTGGAATCATTGTAATCGATTTTCTGATGGAGGAAGCCATGTTACTAGTATCCATCCCTGCTGATTCACACTACATGGGTCAGCAAGTCACATGGAGACAGCGAGAAGGCCAGAAAGGTTGAGAAATTTTGATCAGACTAACGCACTGTTCAGTGCAAGGTGTGCCAAAGAAAACAATTCCTGAGTGGTAGCCAAGTTCTTTACGTTACCTGATTGAACCTTAACACTTAACCTTAAAACAAATTATATACCGTAGTAAAGCAAATTAATATGATATACTGGATGTCTATGAAAACCCCCAATCAGCATACTTGATTTTTCACTCAAGCACAAAAAAAAAAAAAAGTGATGTAACAAACAAGGCCTCAAAACCCATGGTAGATTGGTAAGTTCAAGATATTTCTATCAATGCCGGTGCTAAATGAGGCTTCAAAACCCATGGTAGGTGGGAGTGTCCCAAATTACCAATCAATGCTGGCTACTGTCTGTCCCATCACTACTAAAAATGACAATCACACAGTCTTAGTGATTAACTCACTAATTCTTATGTCACGCTGGCAGTATTTGCAGTATGGTGACTATGACCGTGAAGATGGACTCTGATAAGCAGCACAGTGAAATACTTTGATATGACGTTCCACGTCCATTTAGCAACAACGCTGTTTCCTGATCACAATGACAAACCGTTCCATTAGATAGCCGCCTCTGGCTCTGTGGGCTCCTGGTATGGAGAGGTGCCTATACTGTTAGGTTCTGTCACACTTTAGACACTGACAGAACCACAAATCCCCCCCCAAGGCAGGCTTGTCACGGCTCGCCACGTCTCAACAACAGATGAAAGAAGTTAAACTGTGGAGGGGGATAGAGGATCTTAAAATCCAGGCAAAGAACAAGAGTACTGTGAACATGCCCCAGCGTGCAACAGACTAAGGTTCAGCAGAGTAGTTAGTCCTTCCAGGTCGTCTGAGAAGCCAGCAGCTGAAGAAAATGATTAAGAAACAGCAACAGACATCAAATGCTAACATCCTATAATCCCAGTCCAATAAACAAAGAATCTTGCCAGTGTAAACCACCACAACACTAGAGGTCGACAACAAAATATTCCTGTTTATACTGCTCCACGTTATCTTTTAAACAGCTGAGGTTACACAAGCGAGGGTAATTCCTGCTCCCATGTAGCAAGGATGCTGACCATGGATTTCCCCCAATCTGCAACCAATCTAAGGAAAACCAGTATTCCCAGATGCATTCTGCCAGACTTCCCCAAGCCTCTGATGCACTGAACAGCTACTGGCTGGTTTGAGGGTCACTCTGTAAATCCCCCCGCTCACTGCTCTGATTTCTGTAGCGGCTGACAGTATGATAACCAAGGCAATGGAGCTACCCAAAAGGATTATGGGAATTCCACTGGGAAAAGGGACGAACATGTAGCTAATCCAGGCGGGGCTTTCAAGAACCTTGGGCTGCAGATGCCAAGAACTGCTTCTTTGAGGAGAAGGACAGTTTTGCCACCTTTCGATTGGACCAAAACCAGGAACCCCCTGGTTTGATGATAATTAAGTGCCCAGGGCAGTGCTGTGAAACGGACCGGCTGTTCCATATGGTTATCCGCAGCATCTCCGCCGGCCTGAAGACACAGCAAGCTGTTGATGTCAGTCAATATCACACCTTGTCGGCACTAAGGAGGAATGACTGAGGTGCCTGCCCCTCCCACAATCCAGGATCTCCATGGTGATGCTCCTCTTCCTTTTCAAGAAGCTGTGTTGAAGTTGGAGCCTTTCTATATATACGTACACATGCTATCATTTTTAAACATGCTGAACTGGCAAACTAAGCTCTAGTTTTACAATTAAAAAAAAAAAAAAAACGATTTTTGAATCTTCCAGAGTTTGTAAATATAACTTCTACTACTGACAGATTCCACAAAATGGGCTGGACAAGCAAGCAAGAAAATGAAGACACAAAAGCACAAGATTATAGAAGTGATGGATTCATGCTCGTTTCCATGGTTCGAAAACAAGCCGCATCTATCCCATTACAGCTTGCTTCTGTTGACCCCGAGCAGGCAGAACACTGACACACACAATTACAGAGTTCATAGTAAACCAAAAAGTATGTTGTGCTACTAGGCAAAAAAAACAGTTCATAGACAAAATCCAAGGGCTCGGCGGGTACGACGCACCCAGACACCGGAACAATACCTGGCCTGTCTGTGTCACTGCACAGCCATTCCTGGTGTGTCAGTCACAATACGAGCTAAGCTACACTGATAGCCACAGTTGACAGCCCCCATCGTAAGAACCACCATAGAGGGCAGGGCTCTAGATCGACAAGGAACCGGAGCAGGAGCCTGGCTCTGAGGTTACCGTCACAGTTCCGTCTTGCTGCCCAAACATGACCAAGATGCAAGGGTCATCCACCACACATCCAAATCTATAGCTATTATAGGACCTGCCAACAGAACATCAAATAAAAGATGTTAACGACGTGCCTCTCGCCGACTGGACGGGTTTGACCTGACCATCTGCTAGAACAGCGATTCCTTCCTCTTTCACTGCCCGCTGGCACAAAGCAGGCAAAGAAAGGGTGGAAAAACCACAAAAGTAAACAAAACACAAGTCCCACAGATGAGTCTTTAATTGCCGCCCCCCCCCCAATTGGTACTGTATGCACTTACAGCAGTGTAACTTGGTGAACGTGCAACACCCTGAGTGCCACTGGGGCTCTCCATCATGCTGTGGGGAAGTGGGAGGGGCCCAGAGAGCTAAAATGCAAGTGGGCACAACTCCACCACACCCACTGATGTGGAGTGTTACCTGGAGACCTTGGGGGGAAAAAAAGGGACGATATGGTGGCAGGAAGGAGGGCAAAGCTGCAGCCAACACGAATACACCCCTAACATGGGGGGCGGGAGCCATGTATCCTCTACACTCCATACCCTACTTAAAAATTGGCACTGCAAACAAATGTACTCCAACGTGCCCCAGCTTTCCACCCCTAATTCCACAAAGGTACCCCAACCTACTTCTAAATAAATGAGAACAATTAGATTTAAGAGAGATGTGAGGATTTAATGAAGTGGTGACCCAGTGTGTGTCTGCAGCTACATTTGAAGTGCATCACCCCACGCTAAAGATGTCAGCGGGATCGCTCTCTGGCCCAGGGAATCCCAGACATTTCCCGCAGAGCGCAGGCGAGTAGCGTAGCATGGTGCAAAAGAATGAAATGGCTTCACAACACTGCCGCAGGTATTGGCGGATATTAGAAACAGAACAATGGAGGACACCAGGCTTCTTCTGTGATAAACTCACCCTGAAAATGAAGTCAGATGGAAGAACACCCTCCATCAACCAGGCTGGTCGGTGTGATCCCGCACCACACAGCACGCAATCACTTAAATCCCCAGAAAGAATAAATACTCACTTTCTCTTGGTATTGAAAGCTCTTATGTTAGACCATTTCACTTAATATTAGTAATTACAATAGAGTTCTACAAACGAGCTGAATTCTGCCTGCACCTGTGGATTTCATTGCATTTCAGTGATTCAGGACTCTTCATTTCAATGAAGAAATTGTACACCTAAAAAGGGTACTAGAAGCTTTCCAAAAAGCCCAAATGGAGGCATCTTGCAGAACAGAGCCTATTGCCAGCATTGATTGGTTAGTTCAAGATACTCCCTCCCACTATAGGTTTTGAAGCCTTATTCGTCCCATCACTAGTTCTCAGGGCTTCTTTGCTAATGTATCAGAAACATCAGCAATGCACTAGTTAGTGAGAGCACAAACTTTGGACACAGACTGAATTCAGGCTCCTAGATGAACAAAGTGCTAATGATGAGCTCAATTTAGATTACAGCCACCAGGGGGAGAGCAGGCCAAATATAGACTGAAGAGCCAGTCTCGAACTACTCACCAGGCGGTACACCTAACAACATCCTGTCCCATAACCTTCATAGGCATAAAACCAACACTGGAAACTTGCTCCACACTAAACTACTAGGTGGGTCAAGTTTTCCATTTCACTTTCCATGTAATCCCTACTAATGTTCCCTCTAAAATCTGGAATATTTGGCCATGTTAGAAGGCTCTAACATTTGTGGATTCTCTCCACAAACAAATCAGTGTTTCATGTACAGCCAGGCTGTACACCCCCACCAGTTGGTAAGGGAGGGATGTTTATCCACAAGTACTCAAAAGGTGACAACGCAGACAAACACCGCTGACACACCCTGCGTCTCATCCAGAAGGAGCACGTCAGCCTTCACCACCACAACGGGGACGGTCTTATTTTTAGGACCACGAGCGCCGTCTGCGCGAGGCGCTCCAAAGACATGGCGGCAGCATCTCGTGACACCACAAGCCACGCGGCATCCTCCTCATCCTCCCACAAGGCTTATGCAGGACGTACAGGTCGGGACACAGGTACCGGTGAACGGGGGGGGGCAACATCGCTGCAGTCAAACTTCCTACCCGCCCCCCCAGAAACAAAGGCCGAGTCCATAATTAATTCGACACCCACTTTGAACGCACAGCCTCCATCGACTACTGGGTTCATCCTCCCGACAAGTCTCTTCGAAGCGGCAGCGCATTTAAATTTCAGCAGTCAGTCAGTTTTCCCCGACGGATGACCCCGAAGCCCCAATACAGAGCCGGATTTGCATGTCGCCTCACGCCCCCGCCGCCGTGCAGTCCCACCCTCAGCCTCCATAACTCGGCAACTTATTAAATCTGCGCCTCGCAACAGCTACCTCCTGAAACAGCATGTAGGGAAACCATCCCCAAATAAACCACCCAGGGGGAAAAAAATAAATTACAAAACCTGAGCATTATAAACAAGCTGGTAAAGACAAGTCGAGGCGGTTTTGTCGGCGTTGTGAAAGGAAGCGTCGGGCACCCGGCGAAACAAAGCAACCCTAAGAAAGGAAACAGCGGTGTCAGTTTTACTTCTGACGGCTGCCAAGGTCTGACACGTCCCCCCCCCACCAAGCAGGGGGGGGAAACACAACGCCCCGGGCGTAGCCGGTGGCAATGCAGCACAACACACAGTATAACAAACATATACAACTGCGAGTGTACAGGAACGCAGCAGTCCCGTCCATCGTACGGCAGTTAGCCGCTTTTAAAGACCACTCTCACCTGTGAATGAAACGACTCTGCTGTGGGGGGGGGGTTAATAAGCTCTGGTGCAAACTAAAAGCTAAAAGACCCCCCCCAATTACGCCGGACAGAAGGCGAGCATATTACCCGTAGCCACCACACATCAATAATTCTTCATGACGCCTCTCAAAAACAAACCTTTGTGTCGGGAGTGCGACAGGTCTGACAGGCATCGCTGCAGGTAATTAGATTCACCTGCGCTAATTGAACAATTACAGCTTCACGTTGAACAATTTATAGTAAGCGGTACAATTCAACCGACAATATCGGCACGGCTTATTGCTACACTTTATGTACAAGGGAGTGATCTAGAAGTAGTATTTTACATGTTTTAATGTGACTGAACATTGAAATGGTCAGTGAAACAGCCAGTGAAATGCAGGTTTATGGACCCAAAGGAGGCGTAAAAAGCAAGCCAACACTATGAGGTTTCCTGCACCTCATTATTTCGTCCATTTATAATACATTTTTCACTTTTGGAAGCATCCATGTCTCATTCTGGATGTACCCAAGCCTTGTGCCCCATGCTTACTGCAACAGGCTCGTGGCTCCCCCACAGCCCAGTGCTGGATAAGCAGCTGGAAGATGGATGGAGGTATTAAGGTTCAGTGCAAGGGTGCGGGGGCAGCCCCACCTGGGATTTGAACCTGTAACTAGCTGAGGCTGGTGGGAGGATGCATACCCCTGACCTGCTGTTGTCAAACTGAGATGATGACAAAAGCGTGACTGCAATCTCTGAGGAAGGGTTACTCTATAATCCTGGGCCATCAAACCATTAAGTGGAATGTTGCATCATGGGATAATTACTGTGCAGCCCTAAAAGCTATATATTAAAACCTACAGAGTGAAAATGTGTTTAAGCTTGGCATTACTACATTAAGCCTCAAGTGAGTCTTCAGTAGAATCCATAACTCCATTCTTCTCTTGCTATGAGGCTAAGATGTTGGAGAAATTGTGTTTTGGTTCACCAGGGATTTCATAAAGCGGTGAGGATAATCACCTCATCAACGCAACCCTCTGTAAGGTATAGTTATGGTTGGGATAAAAAAGAACCTATTCCATTGATTAGGGTCAGCAAGAAGAGAATGAAAATGGTAGGCTCTTTATTTTTATTAGTCATGCCTACATTATTGCTTTACTATTTAAAGCCAAAAGCATGTCCTGCTTATTGGAGGATTTGGGTCATAAGCCTTCAACACATGGAATCTGAACTGTGTAGCAAATGGGCAATTAAAGGTTGCTGTTCAGTTTATATCCTTTTCCCCGGTTCTAAAACATAACCTCCTGCCAAGGGTCAGCTCGTAGAACCCCTGCGGCCCACTGGGGTAACAGTGGACCCAACCCACCCCACCCCACATACATCCACCCACACACAAAGTGGAAGTGTGAAGACTGTGTTACGT
The DNA here is from genome assembly GCA_009936485.2 of Gymnarchus niloticus. NCBI lineage: Eukaryota > Metazoa > Chordata > Actinopteri > Osteoglossiformes > Gymnarchidae > Gymnarchus > Gymnarchus niloticus. Next base: position 9,802 of record JAACJT020023154.1, on the reverse strand, counting down.
TCATGGTCCCTTAAACGCCTCAGCGTCTTTGAATCAGGAACATGCGCCAATGAATGGAAACTAGTTAATGAGCAGTTCAGGTCTGATCAAAGAACGCTTCTATTCACGCTCAGGCTACTGGGCATCTGGAGTGCCGTAGCAAAGACCCAGTCCTAACCGCCGTTCAACCGAGTAGGCTACTACATAAAATTACACTGCTGCTTAGATGTAAAAAAAAAAAAAAATTACTGAAAAGAAAAGAATACCACTCAAATTCCAAAATAATATCAAAAACTGTTATACCCACCAGATATTATATATCTACCTTCCAAAAGCACTTTTTCCAGAGAGGATTTCTGAGTACCTTGGAATCTGTCCCAGAATGCATGGGGCACAAGGCAAGACAGAGAGAGAGAGAGAGAAAGACACACACACACACACACACACACACACACACACACACACACACACACACACACAAAATAATCATAAAAAGTCTAAGACGGCAAAGAGGCGTGCTGCAGCCTCACACCACCAGGTTGCAGGGTTTGAATCCTGCCTCCACTCTGTGTGTGAGAAACCTACATGGTCTCCTCATGTTTGTTTGGGGTTTCCTCCCACAGCCCAAAAATATGCAGCTGGATTAACTGGTTCTAAATTGCCCATTGTGTGTGTGTGTGTGTGTGTGTGTGTGTGTGTGTGTGTGTGTGTGTGTGTGTGTGTGTGTGTACCACAGTGATGGACAGGCATCACAACCAGGGTAACCCTTCTATCACCCTGAATTTCCTGGGATAGGCTTCAGACTCAGTTTAACCCTATACTGGATACACGATTATGAGACATGGATGGATGGATGATATAGCAATATTTATCATATTCATTTTCACAAGGCCACAGGTGAAATATTTACAACTTACCATGGGAGCTTTAACCTACCCTTAAACCTGAACCACGCATTGCCAGCATGACGACCAACAGGAGTCTATGAACCACAAGCATCTCACACCCTTTCCATTTTGCCTATAGGCTCTGAATCTTACTTGGATCTGTGAATAGTAGACCACCTTGCAGTCACACCCAAACCAAAATGTTTCATTGTATATTCTTTTGGAGTTCTTCACCTAATGCTTTGTACTTCCTTCATACAGCTCCACCAGCTAGTTTTTGCTACCACTTTGGTTTAGTCAGAGCCAAATGCCCCGGTCTTCTTGAAATACCAGAAGTCATGTCATTCCTACCCCCACTGCAACCATGATCACCAGCAGCACCCACCTCAGCCCCAATGTGACTTGCATGGTCCATGTTTCTACTGAAAGGGATATAAAACACGCCTCGTTGGGCTGCGGTGGAGTCCGAGTGGACAGGCATGTAGCTAAGCTGTCAGACATCAGTGAGCAACGACAGCGCCCCCCCACACACACACACACACACATACACACACACCCACACTCCAACAACCACCCCCAAGAAGTTCATTGCTTGTGCTCCCTCTGTGAATCATACTTGGCTTTAACCGGCAGACTTCATCCCCAGCCAGATATTGCGCAAGAAAACAGCCCTCCATCACATTCAAAAAGTCAAAAGGACAGATGAAAGAGTCAGCCCTTCTCCGGTTTTAACTTTCATTACTCGTCCAGCATCTCTCTAGGTGTTTACACTCCCTCCTACCGGGCTGGCACTCTTATCTAAGCACCGCAAAAAAAAAAAAAAAAAAACACACACTCAGCAAAAGTGATAGATCAAATGAGGCCTCGAAACCTGTGGTGGGTGGAAGCATTCTCAACTAACCAGCCAATCCTGGTGCTAAATGAGGCTTCAAAACCTGTGGTGGGTGTTTGAATACCCTGAACAAACCAATCAATTCTGGCACCAGCCAGCACTGATTGGTTAGTTCAGGATACTCCCACTACGGGTTTTGAAGCCTCACTTGTCCCATCACTACTGAGGACCGGAATCCTCAGTGGCTTACCGCAGCTCGACAGTGACCCAAGGAGAAGGCATTTGCATTTATCCTGAACAGGGGCGTATGGTGTTACAACGAGCTTCTCAAACATCGGTGCGGAAGTGTTCCGAGTAAACTGTTGCCTGCAGTAAAAGCCTGCGGTCAGACTTTTAGACTTTGACACTCATCCAGGGAAGAACGAGGAAGTCTGAGAATCGCACGACAATTAACGCATAATTCCAAGCAAGCATTTTTTTCCCTATCAGCCAAATGGCTTGGGGAAGAGGGTACAACGTTTAGTTGGCCCCTGTACAATAAATGCTAAACTGAATTAAGATCCAACTCCAATGCAACAATTAAACAATATTGCGTTCATCGCAATAAGAGTAAACGTTTGTTTTAAGACAAACCTCACATATTTCATTAACAAGTAAAGGCCGGTAGCATCTCGAAAGGCTGCCGGGATTTCAGTCTGCTCAAATCCACGTTTTACACCCAGATTCGCCTTCCACCACCTTTACCCCTGGAGAACCCCGAAAGCTTTCTTCAAAGCTCTTAGGGTGCGCTGATCTGAGCGCATCTCAAAATTAAAAACATCGGAGTTTAATCTGCCAACAAGCAACGTGTTGCCCATAATCTTATCCACACTTAAAATCAGAAAAGCTGCAAGATCACTTTTGCTACAGCAAGTGTTAACTCCGATCTCTCATCCCAGGCACCAGTCCGTGTACCTGTGACATCTGCGGACGGAAGTTGATCTCCTTCAGGTCCACCGATCCCGGCGAGAGATTGTGGAGCATCTGACAGAGGAGGACACCGTCCCGGAGCGCCTGAGCCAGGTCGAACACGGCGGCCGACGGCCACACGACCCGGTGGTTCGGAGGCAGGACCTTGCAGTCTATGAGCCATCGTCCGCATTGCCTCCACTCCTCCATGTCGGGAGCGCCGAACGGACACCGAGACGGGCGAGCAGATGTTCGGGGAGCACCAGCCTGGTGGTCGGCGTCCTCACAACCGAGATCCTGCTCCTTCCTCCAGCACGCAAGACAGGCAGTAGGAGCGGTGAGCGGCAGATTTTTAATTTAATCCTTTAAAAAAAAAAAGAAACTTCAAGAACTGTCTCTTGTTTTTAATCAATGTGCTCAAATACACAGCTATCAGTTATGAGCTGCCTTTGCCTTCCACTCCTCATCTGCCCATCAAAGTTTCTTGTGTCAAAATGCCTCGTTTAGATGTTCCCAGTGTGATGCAGAAAAGGTTGGGTTTGCCCTTCTTTGTAATTTACAACAGCCTGTAGAGGCGGACAAGCATTTGGATTAAAGGCGTCTTAAAACTCATAGCTCTTTGACTTATTTAGTAGTAAATTCATTCATCGACACGCAGGATTCCTCAAGGAACTGGCCGACAAAACAGATCCACGTGTCTTTGTATCCTCAGGGCTGTTCAAGATGTTTCAATTTGTGCAACCGACAGAAAGAAAAAAAAAAAAAATCAGAAATATACTGGTCTTTCTTTGTCAAGCGAGTCCTTTGCGTACCCTAGAAGAATAAAATCCACCTTTCCCAAATCATTTTGCAAGAACATCGCCGTTAATGAAGACAAGCCGCTTTCTGCATATTTATTTGTACAGTGGGGAGATGAGGACGTGCGAGATCCTCCTGGCCAGATAGTTGCAATCTTGGAGAGATGAGGACGTGCGAGATCCTCCTGGCCAGATAGTTGCAATCTTGGAGAGATGAGGACGTGCGAGATCCTCCTGGTCAAATAGTTACAATCTTGGAGAGATGAGGACGTGCGAGATCCTCCTGGTCAAACAGTTACAATCGGAGCTGCGCAGGCTTCCCAGTCTTCGCTTGTTCATAGAAGTTCGTCTGCTTCACCCTGATTCTCTGACAAACTGCAGCCTCGGCGGCGATTCTTAGTCTTCTTGAGCAATAACGTCGGGAAACATTGTAAGCAATTGTAGCGACGCCCAGTTCAACCATCAGACAGTGTCTGACGGGGTCTAAACATCGTTCAGTGTTATGAGCTTGGAGAGAGAGATACGGGCTGCCAAGCACACACACACGCTGGACTCGTACTCAGCGGGGTGGTCGTTGTCTGTTCGGTTCCCAGTGGTCTTCTGTATATCGTGCTGCCGTTTAACCCTTCTTACCTGTCCCGTTCCACCCCCTAAGAGCTCATTCTTAGACTTCTGTTTCTTCTGGTGTCGCCGTTTATTGAAGTCCGCTCGCGGCTCCGATGGCAGGGTTTGCGGGGGGAAGCGGGAGCGCGCACAACAGCGAGGTGGGCGGCGTGATTGAGACCGGGGGTTCCGGCCAGGCGCGGGCACGCGTCGGCTGCTTCAGCTGGGAGAGGAAGAAAGTTGGGAGATCCGGAGACACGTTTACACACCGCCGCACACGCCATGACTTATAAATGTGTAGGCACAAGCTTTAAAATGATTCGTTTTAGCTTTGAGGAAAAAAAGGCAAACTGTAAAAACCAGCACCGCTGGCGCAGTAACGTGTACAGTTTGTTTTATGTGTTCCTATAGGAAACACTAAGGTTTTTTTTTTCCATTCATGATGACAAATGAGGAAGGAGTTTTTAAAGGCTCCATTTTCAACATTCAGCGTGATTAATAACCATGTCCTTTTCATGATGCTGTTTAGCGTTCGGGCACGGCGTATATTTGCGTTAAAGAATCAAGCTTCAGAATAAACACCATATAAAGATAGTTCCCACCAGTCCACAGTTCAGTGTTCTGCCTCAGTTGTGACACCCCGCATTGTGACTTTCATTAAAATATTAAATTGGTTCTATGCTTTCATGCCTAATTTCTTATTCGAGACAATTCGTTCTTTTTACTTATCAATGCATGACAGCCGTTTTAATGTAAAGACTGCTATATATTAAGAAAGAAGTACTACAATAATTTAGAGTGTGGCACTTATTGGCTAGAATTTACAGTTACAGATTCGGCATTGTTTGGTATTTAAAGTGTTTTATGAACTGACTGCCAATTATTCACAGGCCATGTCTTTATTTAAATTGCTTTATGTCAAAATAAGCAAACATAAAAATGTAATACATTAATATTTCTGGAAACCCCTATGAAAAAGAAAACATCGCACAACAATGACCAAATCTACATGAAAGCTTGCATTTTAGTTATATTTCAGTTAAGCGCAATGGAGACGGAAATTCAATCCCACAGTACAAATCACAAGTGAACTTCTCTTGGGGTGGGGGGCGATCATTTCCCCCCTCAAACCACGCAATGTCATTGCGCTCAGGGAGAATGATGGTCTTTTCAGAACACTGTGGCAGGTTGTTATTTGGATCGGTCTGGCCATTCATCATCACGGCTCACGGAACACACAGGAAAGGTCTGCACACTCGACGTGGTCAGAAAGGCCAAGGGACAAATCGGCTTACAATAAACTGCTCCGCTATCCAGGAATCGAGCCTTGCTTTAGTGGCAAAAGGACTACTCCCATGAGCCTGCAAAGGTAACAATCAGGTTGAAGCCAACATTCTTGTTCTGGTACCCACCGAGGTCCGAAATAAACAGACATCGCAAGGTTTACTAGACACATAGCAATCCATAATTTTGAGGAATTTCATTAAGCCACTTTAAGATGCGCTCTTAGGTGTCGTATGGGGATGTATGTTAATTCCGTACCACATTACGCTTCACGAATGTCGCAGGTTTCTTCAGGGTTGTTATCTTCTGAGAGAAGTGGAATAATGTGTGCTGAATTTCTTTGTTGATCCGGCATCCAGCAGAGACCCTACAGACTTCTCCAGTGCCAGCCCAATACTGGGCCCGGTCACCCTTGTCTTCCACTGCAGACATCGCACTCTCTGATGATTAGCTGGACAATTTTGCCATCCTCAATCACTGAGGGCAGAAGAGGAGCCAAATTGCTTCTGCTCTTCAACGGCAAAGCACTGCACCAGACCCTTGTGTCATTTCAGTGAATACCTGTTTTTATTAAAAATGGGACAATACGGATTAAATTAGTTACATGAACACAGTAATTCTGAATTGCCAATATTCAGTTGCACAATAACAGTGTGTGCTACACCCTCGATTCTTCTCCATCGGTGGACATAATTACCACAATAGCAGTTACCAACCTTTACCAAATAACACCCTTAGTATTTTACATTTTCTTTGTTTTTCTTCCTCCTGTGTATAGCGCATTGGTTTTTGATTTTTGAGTTTGCAATGGCTGTGGGAAAAAAAAACGTTTCATAATCTGCATCAATCACAATCACATGCACGTGAAACATACACACTTGTGTATTATTTTCATTTTCTTTTAGTTTAATACCGTTCAAAGCGGCAGGAAGACGGATGATCACAAAGATGATGAATGATGTTCAGATTATACGTACAGTAGCGCCATCTCGTGGTGGACTTTTGAATTCTCTTAAGGTCCTGTAACTCAAAGATCTGCCGCTGCAGCAGGTAATCCTGACGAGTATTTAAAACTCTTTTTCGATGTTATTATTTAGGGATACCCGTGGAGTCGTTTTATTTTCATTCACTGTGTTATATTGCTTTCTAATTAGCTATAGAAGGTAAAAGTATGGATTATATAGATAGCCGAATATAAAAGGTTTAATTATGAAGGGTGTATCCTATGCAGCTTGGGATAGGGTCCAGTGGCAATTCCAGGGCAATTCAAGTACGAGGGAGCAGGCTGAGACCAAAAACAGTTGAATCGAATTCGAAGTTAATAAAATTAACTCCCATCTTGGGTGAATCGCCAGTGCCAGGCTCCCCCTGTCCCCGACCAGGGTAAAGCGGTTAGAAGACGGACGGACGGACGGATGGATGGATAAACGTTAATTCAAATTAAAAATCTGGATCTGGCATTTTGCTAGTGTATATATCACATCAAATAGTCTGCGTTGACTGTTAAATTGCTAATGACTTTTTACGAGGCATAGGCTTTTCCTTTATAAAGCGGCCATTAAATCGTAATAAGTGTAATAAAACAAAAAATATACTGCGTCGATATCAAGGGGCCACAAGCCAAATGGCTTATGGTGCAAATCAGCGTTCAACGTGAATGGCCATTAAACTGGAAATAAAAGATAAAATTCCTCTAGGGGTCGATGTTGACGACTCGCTTAAAACCAGATCAGGTTTAGAAAGCACAATGAATTTAAATGATATTATTGGCTTCAGTTAAGGTGAATTATATAGTCAAACAGCTTTTAATATTAAGCCAGGAATGCCTGTCGACGATTAATGAGAATCCACAGGATTTATCAAAACGAGACGTGACAGTTCTTCACAAGCTAACCTGTGACAATTACAATTCAAAGGAAACTTCAAGGACAGTTTTGTCATGACTGCTGACAGACAGTAAGGATTTACAGTATCCCTGCCACTCAGACTGCTTTTTCTTTCATTTTAATGAAACACTCACCACAGAAAGGCTTACAACCAAGCATTTTTTAACACAAATATTTGTCCAGTACATTCTTCTCTTACATCTGAGGCACAAATACTTTGCTTTACATGTTGTTCTATGTAACCCACTGGATAATACCTGGCAATTTACTGCGGTTTTTCCGCTCATGTGCCAAAAGACGAGAGTTCACTGAATGCTCAATCCAGTATTTATATCACTGTTTTTAATCCTGTCAAGTGGGCCTGTGGTGGATGGTGAAAGACTTTGTGCTTCTCTGGGAGGGCAGTGAGATGGTTAAGGTTGGGAAGCCACCGGTCTAATTCATTGCTGCCTTTTTAACATTATAAAGCACGACAGTGACACCGCGGGAAGTCGTCAGATCTGTACTGAGAACTGCAAGTGAGCTCGACCTTTCATCTGCATGACAGATGCAGGGTACCCACTGGCTGACCTGCTGATGATCACAGCCGGACCTATCACAAGTCCACCAGCAGGCTCCCAATACTAATTATTTTTTCTGTCTTTTACAGCGCTAGATGCCAATCAACACTGGACAACTAGTAGACAGTCAGGTGCCGGAGGCCATTACCCTAGATCACTGGTTTTCAACCCGTGGGCTGTGGAGGTACCACGGTGGCCTCAAAGGATCAGGCCTGTTGTAATGTCTTTTATTGGATGGGTGGGCTGTGAGATGGTAAAGATTGGGGACCACAGCCTTAGATGTTTCTAAGCATCTTCTCCAGATTTCTCAAGGAGTCAATATTCCACATTACCTGATGTTTGCTGTGCTGTCTTCACTCTGTATGCTTTGGTGGCAGTTCTGATCCTGCAGATTGGGGTGAGTGTGTTGAGGAAGGCACTATAAAATCCTCATTTGGCCTGAAATTGTTTGGGGGGGGGGGGGGGGTAATCAAGCCAAGGATCAAAGGAGAAGCATTCCTGTGATTTAAACAAAGTAGGACACGCTTTATTTCTGGTGTATTTACACAAACCACTATTCTGGAGTTGTGTACATGGGGTACTCATCACGACACCAGCCTGTACCTCCAACCTGCCTCATTGTAAACAATACCTAAACTACTTGATGTTTTTTCTTCCTCCCAATGCCAAACTTTTACAGAAGATAAAACAGCAGAAATGTAATGATAGTGAATCTGCATGCACCAAAAGGAATTAAATTTGTTCATGGTCAAAAAATTAAATTGTGAACGCATACATCTGTCTTTCACACACACCTTTCAAATAAAATGCTGACATATGTATCCTAAAGCACTTGTATAGATGAACGCTGTCAGGACTGCATCTTGATGTCGGCTCTTCTGATGACGTGAAACTGTACTGCTCACTTTCACAGATCCGCCCCTAAGAGGTCGTCACACAAAAAACCAGGACTTGGCCGATCGAGCCGAGAAGGTGATGACAAATTTCCAACGAGGGATTACTCACCGTGTTTTCGCCTAATGGAAACGCACCCCGGAAACAGCTGTGAGGAAACACCATTCAGCTAAAGCAGAGCAGTGTTCAGCTGGATGGCTTTTTATGATTCAAAATAATTACAACAAGGGACAGCATACAACTTACACGTCACATCTGAAAGACACACACAACGCAAAAGGTGCAAAGTGTGTGTCAGTTAAAAATAGCCTACTCTGATGCAAAACAGAGCAAAAGAGCATTATTCATGAAATAGACATTCCTCTAGGCATCCTACATTAATCAATAAAATTCTCTGGAAATTCTTTCTGAAACACACACACACACACACACACACACACACACACACACACACACACAAAATATACAGCTTTGTTGTACAACTCCTTGTTATGTCACAGCGGGTATCTCAACACAGCACTGTAAAAATATGGCATCAAAAGACAAAAATACATTTAAAAAAAAAAAAAGCATCTCAAACACAGGTCGAATATAAAATTCACCATTGCTACATTAAAATACTGAGACCTCAGGGACTCCAAATAGCTGCTATTTAAAATGATCCCTTAGGAGAGAAGGCAAAACTGTCCCAATCCCATTTTATGACAACAAAACTGATAGCTGAGGATTTTCTAGGACAAAGGGAGCTGGTAGTTCATATACATAGATTTCAGAATTTTAACATGGGCGCTGTGTGACAGTCACCCGCGTGAGTTACTCCAGATTAATGTGTAGAGGTCCTAACTCCAGGAATATTTTCACCCTGATTATTTTTAGTATGCAAGAAAGCTTATAGCAGTATAAACTGAAAACAACAAAACAACGTCTGCTGCATTAAGTTTACTGCAACCTAACTGGCAGTGGAAGGCAAGTCAGTCAAGTCAAAATGGGACAGAAAAAAAAAACGCAGATTTTTTTTTTTTTTTTTTTGGGGGGGGGGAGGAAAACAACAAAAATTTGACAAATCTCCCACCAGCTCAGAGCCCAAACACACACGGGCACAGGGGCACCTCAGAAACCCACGGAGCGCGCC
>JAACJT020023153.1:0-25439 GCA_009936485.2 Gymnarchus niloticus | reverse complement strand
CAACCTTCCTTCTCTCCATCATATCAGCTAGCTCTCTTCCTTTACCAGTCATACTGCCAACATTCAAAGTTCCTACCTTCACTTCCACTCTCCTAACCTTCCTCCTCTCATTCTGCCTTTGGACACACCTTCCCCCTCTCCTTCTTTGGCCAACAGTAGCCCACTTTCCACCAGCACCCTGCTGGCTGACAACGCTAGTGGCGGTCATTGTTAACCCAGGTCCTGACCGATCCGGTAGGGAAATCTGTAATGTTGTCCTCATATTAGATTTGGCAAAAAATTTACACTGGATGCACTTCCTGACATAAGCCTCCCCGTTTATCTGGGCTTGGGAACGGCACTAAGAAATACGCTGGCTTGTGTATCCTCATTAGCTGGGTTGATCCTATAATTTATGTGTTCTAAAATTACCTTTTTTTCCAAAGAAATGCTTTTTCCCCCATACCAAAAAATGAAAATTCAAGATTTTATTTGGAATGGAAAAATAATTCTAAAAGATGGACAGATGTTTCTGTAAATTTTGACAGATACCTAAGGAATGTTACATTTTGCAGTAAAGGATGTCAGGAGCTGTCACTTTTCTCTGAAATAATGTTGAGGCTTCTGGATGCCATGGACTGTTTATCTTGGCCACTGAGATTGCACTTTATTACACAAAATGTTTTGCTGTTGCACTGGAATCAAAATCATGGTGGTTTTTTCTTTCTAAATTACAGAAACCCAGACACTCTTTTAATTAAGAATGGCAGACTTGTACTGTAGTTAAATGATTATAAACACAGTGCTGTACGGCCTAAAGACGTGTTGCCACATATGAATGAGTTTTGTTTAATGATAGTTCATTTGTAGCCTCCCCTTATTTTAAGTTTTAACACTTAGTGAACAGAAACCATTGCATTAAAAGTGTGTGTTTACTGTGACCTGACAACTGGTTAGTGAGAGTTAATTTGAAAGCTCTGTGCTTGTTTTTTTAAATTTGCCTTGTTTTGATTACAATTCCACATCTGCCCAACACAATAAAACACATTTTGTATTTTGAGATTTTTTTTTCCCCTCCATACAAATGAGTGAATATAGTTTTTTGGTATGTTCAAGGCTGTGTGCATACAGTAATGTTTTTCACAGGTGTGAAATTAAATGTGTAATCCGGTGAACCAAAATACGATTGCTCATTCCCCCTGTATAGAAGTTTGCTGTCTCTGGTTCTGTAAAATGGAAATTTGGGTCATTTTGATTGTTCTTGCTGGCTATGTCGAATTTGCACATGGTCCAGATGATAAAGAGCAGATTTCCCAAATGAAGCAATTAAAAGCTGAGGGTCAGATCCTCGTGGGTGATAGGACCTTTTTATTAGGTACCATCAGTAGAGGTTAATGTTGACTCTGGAGCATGCTGTAACCTGCCCTGACAAGAGGCCACATTTCAATGTGGATTTTTTTTGATAGGATGCATTAGATCTCATCCAGCAGCCCCTCAGTATGTTTCTTCCATGGTTGTGGAAAGACCAATGGCAGTTCAAGGTTGTACTCAGCCTGTGTGAACGGTTGGCTGATTTATGGTGGCGGCACTGAGGGTTATCTTGTGTCTGTTACTGTTGGATCACTTTGACGGAGATGGAAATTTCCCAGGTTGTGGGGACAGGCTATTAATCAAGGGACTTCGCATGTTGCAAGGTGGCTGTGTTTTTAGTGTGAATTCTGGTTTCATGCATACATTAGCAAAGGACAGTAATTGGATTGACTGTGTATTAAAAAAAAGTCTAGGTAAGAGGCTCCTATGAGATTAATCTTGATAGCTATGGATGGGATCTGTAACGGTTCCTGTAGGAGGTCTCGCCTTATAGGAGAATATGAGGAGAAATTTTCCATGACCATATAGTGTGATTTTCCCCACTCCAATTAATGGGACCTTTCCGAACACAAAACACACTGGATTTGAATATGAAGGTCTCAGTGTAAAACAATTCCTTTCAAACATAAATGTTTAATGTAGAAGAGTGAATGTTTTAGGTGATTTCAGTTGTGTTGCACCAAGTATGGAGATCAAGCTGTCCTCCCTCTTGTCATTAGACATGGTGGTCAAGAATTGCTGAGATGGTTAATTGCTGTTGTTGGTTTGCTACAGACTGAAATAAAGTTCATTGGCTATGGTGCTTTTAGGTTAGCATCTCATGGGTGCCTCATTTCTGGTTTTGGTTGACATGACTGGTAAATACTGTGCTGCAAGATCTATTGATTCTTATTGATGAGGAACCTGACCTTGCCTCCCAGTAAAGAAAATTGACATGAGTAGGTTGTTTTAGGACTACTTGGTAAACAGCCTGACTCAGTGAACCTGTCTTGTCGGTGGTTTTTAATCTCACAGTTTGGTCCATGTTACTGTTGCACCTTTGGCTGTGACATACAGTCACCTCTATGAACAGGACAACAACTTGCTCTGTAGATAGGTAAATGCCAAGTAATTAATTTTGGGGCAATGTGAAGATTGCTATAATATAACTGATCCGTTGCTGGGTGGAGAATCACAAGAGGTAACACAGCTGGTCCTTTTCTGCCTGTATTTTGGGTGATTGGCACTGCATAAGGCATATGTTAATTCTCTCATGTCCATCTATGAGATGGTTTGATGAGGATGCTTTTAACAGCGATGATGATGAACCGTGACTCAGTATTAACAAAATCTATGTAGTGTCTTTGATAATCACAATACATTGTAGTAGGGCTGCAAATGTACTTGAAGTGCATGAGCGATCTCTAAATTTAATTTTTAAATCCTTTGTTCTTATATTGGTATCAGGAAACCCCTGTGTAACTCTGTGCCTTACATGGATGGTCCAATGGACAAGTGGGCTAGCTCGTAATTTATGTTTCGGTTTCTGTGCCAGTTGCTTGTAAATATGTGCATATAAATGGGCTAAACTTGCATCCGGAAGTGGGAGTAGCTCATGAGTCCGTAAGATCATCCAGATAGTCTTTATAAGCTCCATGAATCAGCATTCCCTACTGAACCATCTTCACTCCACTCCCCTTGCTTGCACTAGCTTGTCCTTTTTGATTAACTAATAAATTGTATGACCATAGCTTATATGCTTTAGGTCAGAAAACCTCAGTATGCAACAGTTGCATGTGAAAATTCTGTTCAGTATGTCAGGTTTGTTTAATGGCTTTTCTCTGTTGCCGTTGTCTTTAAAACATGTAAAAATACTAGGCAAAATGAGGTGTCGTTGTCATTAGATGTCATCTTATTATGACTAATGACACCTGAGCCTTAGTACTAATTTTAGTCTTGTCCCGTTTCTGTTAGTTAATTAAAATTTTATGAGGGAGTAGTATGTGGACTGATTGAAACGATGGTGCAGAATCCTTTGTTGTTCTTCTTTACATCAAGGGAAATCAGCTTTGTTTGTTTTATGGACTAGACTTGTATCTTTGCATAATAAGTCTGCAAGGCATCATTCAGCAAGTAGAATATGAGTGTCTTTGTAGTAGAGCAAGGCTCAGATGTGTATTGGTGTACACACTTTTCAGGAAAGTTGTAGCTAAACAACATTTGTTTTTTCCCCCATATAAAGGAACAGCAAAAAAATTGGTCTGGTACATTGTTTTATTTTTGAAAAATTGCAGATTTTGCTAACTTGTGTGTTGAAGGCAAAACACAATGCAAAACCAACCAAGCCTCATGAGGAAATGTTAAAGGTTCACCCATTTCCTAAACCATGGGGGGACCTGGAGCCCATCCCAGGGAGTCTTCTTAGGGCACAAGGTGAGGGACACCCTGGATGGGGTGCCAACCCATTGATGGTCACAGTCACACACTATGGACATCTTAGCCACACAAATTAGCTTACAACATATGTCTTTGTATTGGGGGAGAAAACTCACAAAGCACAGGGAGAACATACAAACCCCACACACAGAGCTCTGGAGGCAGGAGTCAAACCCCCATGCCTGGCAGTGTAAGACAGCAGCACTACCCACTGAGCCACTGTGCTCACTCCCTGGTAAAGGTTCAAGTGTATAATTTATTACAAAATGCGTGATGGCCTGATGCACTCATTTTGTCTGCAATACCTAGGGAAAAATGAATTCATTTTTAAACAAGTTTATCTTTTTGTGTGAAAAGTAAATATAGGCTACTGCGTACATTTCAGTTTTTGTGTAAAAAGTACAATTTATTTTAATGATCTAATTTTTTTAAATATCTTTATTGTATGAGGCACCTGCCACAATTTATAACATTTAAGCATTTAAGGCATGCTGTTTCTCCCCCACCCCCAAATTACAAGTCTGATTATATTGTCTAAAGTCCTGTGAGTAACAGGTCAACATATGTGGTCCACAAGTACACTTAACCGTGCACATACCGATTGTACATTATGGAGGTTGACAACACAAAATAATTTTTGCAAGTTAAGTGATGATTCATATATAGGTGCACAGTTATGACCGAAACGGACATTATGATTATTTAGGCGTGCATGCATGCTTGCGTAAAAGTTGTGTCAACATCTGACAATATAAAATGGAGTGATGGACTGAAATAAACTTGTTTAGATAAGGATGCATTATATCGGGTGATTAAAAATGAGCCATTGTCAAATGCAGAATGTTTCAATTGCAGGCACTTGGTTAACTTTTATCAGGGGACTTAAGGGATGACTGAAGTAGCTGGCTAGCTAGTACTGAAATGGAATTTGCACAATAGCTTATGACTTGTCACATCTCAGGATGGGTCAGATGAGGTACTTCTGAGCAGGGACGAAACCTGGATTTTCCAGTAAAGCATACCAGTATAAACTGCAAGAGTTTGCACTGAAAAAAAATGCCACCTAAGCAATTAGGCTAAATACACTGGAATATTTTTTCCAGAGTGTGTTTTGATCTTAAGATAAAGTATAATCTTTGGGAACTGTCAGAACTCGTCGGCCTCAAGTACTTCATGTAAGAAAATCTCGATGTGCTGTGACAAGCTGAGCTGAGTTTTCACATTGTGAAATCCAAGTTTTCAAAATACAGCCTAGCATCGAATGCCTTTTTGCCCAATTAAATATTGTAATAATGGTCATGAAGTGTGAATTTTGTTTCTGTCATTAAGGTACATGACAGGTAATTACATTCAATTTAGAAGGAATATACACCTGATTTTAAAGCCAGCTTTATCTGTTGGTTAAGTCTCAATGTAGCAGACAGCTTCTATGGCTTGGCTCCAAATCACTGAGAGACTGTGCAGTATATCTGCATGAATACCCAAGGGCAACATTGTCAGTGCTCTAATACAACAGAGGTACAACAACAAATAAAAGGAAAGAGCTGAAGAGAATATGTATGGCTGGATTTGAGACTGGTAAACAGGAATGAAGTGAGCTGGGAATAACCTGCTAGCCCAAAGGGGGCAAGTAGACTGTGGAGGAATCCTTAAGGGAAAGAAAAGCTGGGGGGTCTCAGATAAGCTATGAAACTGACCATGCTTTCTCTCTCCTACTGATATGTTCTGTGTGGTCCACCTGTCAGTTGATGTCATAATGAAGGTCTGCAGCTGGTTTGTTGCTCTGCCTGATGTAGAGGGTTAATGTACTCACATGATGGGCAATTTGGAGAAGCCAGTTAGCCTTTGTGGCATGTTTTTGGATTACAGGGGGAAACCCAGTTAGTAAAGGGAGAACTTGAAAACTCAGTGCATGCAGAGGTGGGATTTTAACCCCCAACCCTGTCGGTGTGAGGCAACAGGGCTGGGTGCTGAGCCACCCCATACCCCTCCACCCCTTTATGCTACTAAAACTGAGCTTTCCTCTCACAACATCAAGGGTTGTCCAGGCAGACCTGTTCCTTATTTGGCCTAGAAGAAATGCACGTAGAAAGTGTTTGAAACATTAGGGGCACATTGCAGCTAGTGCATTACATCCCATTTTGCACTCAGGTGCTGAGTCAATTCATCAGGGTATGGAAAATAACAAAGGTGTCTAAAGCATTCCAATGGGGTTCTGGCCCATGCTGACCTCAGTGCTCTTCATGGGTTCTGATGCTGAGCAGTGGACACTTAAGCTGGGCTAATACTTCAAAGGAAAATGACAAGCTATTGTTTACCTGATATTCAGCACGTTACAGAAAAAAAAGGTGACCATTGTATGTTGCGCAGACAGGCAGTCAGACCTTCGGTGTACACCATTTCATGGCTGCTAAATGATTCTTGGCACAATCGAAAGCTGGCTGAGCTCATTTTTAGATATCCACATCTATACAACAGATTGCTGTGAGACTTTAAAGACATAAAAATGACAGACAATTCAGTTGAAATGTTTATTTTTGTGTCAAACCTTTTATTGTTGCCTATGTTGGTCAGGTCTCTATTGTAGATCAGGGATGAGAGATGTTAAATCTCAGTGGGACAACCCAGTAAAGTAAATGTTTAATAATAATAAAATAAGAAATCACCACTAAACTTCAAAGACCCAAAATCACACAATCGCTTCGTCTCAGATGATGTGTTCGGCGATGTTTCGACGCCGGCTAGTTCGCACTTCTTTTTAAGTAGTGTATACAGCCATCTTAAGCTCTGTTAGCTTGTTCCATCTCCTCCTCCTTCAGATGTTCAGTTGCTGGATTGAATTCTGATGACTGCGATAACCATAGCATTCACCTGAATTCATTAAAGTCACTTAGATTCCTTTCAGATTGATGGGATGCACTCGACTGACTTCGCGCTCAGATGGCCTCTTTGCTTTCCAGCGTTTCTCTACTTTCATCAAGGGGGTCGAGTGTTTGTCATGAAAACTTCTCACAGCACCACGGCATCATCACTTGGCTGCAGTGTTGAAACACAGCTTGATGGACGCCTGGGCTGGTGGTTTTTTTCTTCTTTATACGCCGGTCCTTCGAGCAGCATTCCTCAGCAGGAGCTGGAATTAACTAGCCTGTCTCTACAATTTTTTGATATCCTAAGTTTTCGTTTTTCAGCCCATTGCACCTGCTGTCTGTTTTTTGCTGTACATTGTGGAAATCTCCATGCCTTCTGACTGCTATGCTCTATTTGTCTTGAGGAATGATGCACTTGGGCATTTTTTTCTTCAATCAGTCTTTCAGAATCAGTTTTTCCCAGCTAGCCAGCTGACTGTCCAGTTATCCTATATTCAGTTTGATTCAAAGAAAGACGTGTTAATGTTGTCTACACTGGACTGGAATAAAATCTTTTGAGTGTTTTAACTATCTTATGCTACCAGTTCCCAGTGACCCTAAAATGCACAAGTGTTTAGAGGACTGGATGGATTTTTTTCCTTGGCTTGAAGAAAGGAGTGGGGGACTTGGTTCCAAGAAGGATTTGAAGTTAATTTGGGTTTTAAAAAGGTAGCAGGATTACGTTACCCAGTTGTGAAGGTCTGGAAGTAGACTTGGACTTTAAAGGTATGTTGTGCAGCAATGGCATCAGAATCGTTAGTTGGTTAGTTAGAAAAGATAGTGAAGATATAAAAACCAATTTCCATATAATTTTATGTTCTAGCTTTTTACAAGAGTGACTTTTTGTTAAAGATCAAATGAAAATTAATTTTATTTGGTTTTCTCATTTTTTTCCCCTTTCCGCTCCAAGGGTAAAAATTAAATTAGTCTTTTCCAAAAGATGAAACAATTTTGAAATATTTTCTCACTCAGAATTCCGTATTTTAAAAACAGAATACTTGTATTTTCACTTATGAGTTAAAAAAGAAAAGATTGTTTGCGATTGTTGAAATCTGATGGTCAACTTTTTCATTAATCATGAGTAGTTGTGTACAGTACTGATTTTTGTCAATGCTTAGTCACCAGTTCCTCAGTAGATCTAGTAGTTTTGCATCACTTATTGGTCCTGTGTTCTATTTTTGGAATACAGGAGGCAAAGACTCAACCCTAAAAGTGCTTGGGATACACTTGGGGTAACCCTATTAGTGAAATTACCCTAGACACAGCACAATGTAAAGATATCTCCTTAAAGTCAGTCAAGCCTTGCTCAAATTACAGATGGTACAAGACATTAATCAGTGCGGTCATGACTTAAATAATCAAAGCCTCCAGCTTTGATTAACCATTAAAGGGAATCATTTTTTAATTTAATGAATGGTTAATTAAAGCTGCTTAGTAAACTTTGCCAGTGTTTAAATTAACACTAACCCTGTAGCATTCTAGAAATGATCCATCATAAATGGACCACCTGCCAATAACATTACTGCATTTCCTTTTTTAATGAGTTTGTGGGTAAGGGTTAAGGTTATCCTAACATGCGACATGTTCTGAGTAATATTATTTTGCTTTTTTAACACATCCTAAATAATTCTGTAAAGTTTAATATTAAAAACAAAAACCTGGTGACAAACCGAGGAATAAATGTCATACTGTGTTAAGTGTTTATGGAACAGGGATAGATATTTCATATTGCATCACATGTGTGTATTTTTGAATAAACCCATTTTCTGTGTCATTCAAGTTGTGTTGCGGATGTTGAACACTTAATTGTCATTCTAAGCCTGTTGTACAGACCTTTGTCTGCCTGCTGGCATTTTGCTTCCTTAATTCTTCCCTTTCTTGATCAAGACACTTCACCTCCAAACTCCCTGTATGGTTTGATTTCATGGATGTTTTGAGATTAGTAACTGTTGCCCTTTTTCTTTGCCCAAAAAGCAGTATTCCCACCCTAGGTATTTACTGTTTTGATGAACATGATTTGTTTTGTCATAGAAATTAAAAGCTTCACTTAAATGCCAGAAAAGATAAGCAGGTAATACAGTTCTGCATACATTAATATTCTGCAGTACCACGATATTTTTAGGCCTTGGTACAACGAGTAATTTTCTGATTTTTTTTTTTTTTTTGAGGGGTTTTAGGGAAGGTTACTTCTATGCATTTTAAAGTTCAGCCGTGTCTGTACAGTTGCCAAACTGCAGGTCTGCTGTTCCAGCCGGGATGGATTAAAATTATATGACCTTAATCTCCTCCTTAGTGTGAAATACAAAATTGAATTTCACGAACTCCTTCCTTTTTCTATTACTAGGTGGTGTTAGGTGATTGGAAAAGAGAAAGTCATGTGATGGCGTGCAGTACAATCATCTTGTTTTTATTATCAGTCCGACTGTCACTCCAGGCCCCTTGTAATTGATGTGGCGAGACGCTTGTGCAGAGGTCAGCCAGAATAACCTGTCTGCCTTAAACCATTCTCATCTCAGCAGGAAATAGCTTGTTCTGTACTTTCTCTGGTTTCTGATAATAATCAGCATTTCCAGGAATAGCTGATACCTAGGTTAATGCAGTGCATATGGATTTTTACATGGGGAATATGACCATTTTTTAATTAAAACTTGCTCTAATTGCTTACAGTCATGTACTGATTTTCCTGTGAGGCATTGAATGGTTTCAGAGGGAAATGTTAAAATCTGTAACCACATGTTTATGATCCAGCCTAATTTCCATCTTACTCCACAATAGAGGGCCCTCGCTCCCCTTCTCATTCTCCATCCACAGGATGTAGTTCTCAGCGGTGTGGCGCCTCCCCTGTGAAACGCCTCGCTCAGCCCACACTTTGGGACTGACTCATGCTCCCTCATATGCCTTGATTGCTCTGTCAAAGGCCACCATTTTGTTGTGTGGGATCCTTGTGTTTTTTATGAAGGGAAAGACTGATGCTTGCCCCTTCACATAGCACCTGGGCTTCATTAGACTATTTCCAATTTTCTTTGCATTTTCCTGAGCTCTCTGCTCTTTTGTGGCTGTTGTGGGATCCACAAATGGGTCTAGAAACATGATTGTGCATTCATTTTAATGAAGTTTACAACCAAGATTTCACAAGGAAGTTTTCAAGCACTGCCTTCCTTCCAACTCCTACATGTTAGGTCTTCCATTTTTGGCACGGGAGTTTAGGGCTCTCTGCCTTTTGGCATCACTGTTCCCTTTTCAACTGTAGTGCTGAAGCTGAGACTTGTTTTCCTTTGGTGTTTCATTCCTCACTTCATTCCTCACAGGCACTCCGGCCACCCCGCCCCACCCACCGACCCACACCTCTCTCTTGCTGCCCCCATATCTGTTTTTATTTTGGCTTCTCTAGAGGAGAGCTCACCTAACCCAGGTTTGAGTAGTTTTTGGCATATTCCCCGCCGTTATCTGTTCCATTACAATCCTCTGAACAGCAGTCCGTGTTCTAGCTGATATTTCTTTGCTATCCAGGGGGGGTGGGGAGGTGTCATTTTGCATGTGTGAAAAACATCCCAGGGTGTCTTATTGGACCCAGAGCCCTTCCGGAAAGACACAATATGCCTGATTTATATGAAAGGGTGTTAGGGAATTGATCATCACTCACTAAAATTTTTAATGTTTGCGTCCCCAAAGCATTCCATTTAGCCTTTGCAGCTCTCCCATCAAGTTTTAAAACAAACTCACCGGAACCTTTCCATGAAGGCGTTGTGGAACCGCCCCATGCAACATATTTCACAACGTGCTTCTGTTTTACTTTCACCTTCCTTTCATTCATAAAGGAAATACTTGACACGTTTATCTGTGAAGCGACGCAACAGAGAGATCAGGGGACTGTAAAATGGGATCGGCCAAAGTCAGGAAGACTGTACAGGATTGCGTCTGATAATCACGGCAGCGACTAAAGGCTGCCTTATGATCCTAGATTCATGCATCGTTCTCCTTTATATAAAATGTGATTCACTCTTGCCTGCTGCATTGAGCATGTGATTCACTCTAGTTAGTTTGCTGAATTTTATTTTCATTAAACAGCAGAGGAAAATGTGTTGACATGAGACTGTGTTATATTGTGAACTTGGATACCCATTCACCAGTGATGGAACAAGTCCCACCCACTAAGGATTTTGAAGCCTCAATTCTTCCGGTCGCAGCCGCTCACCACTGATCCAGTGACCACTTTGAATCAACTAAGTATGGCCATGTGCCCAGTCACCCATTGATCAGCTGTGTTAGCAAAAAGTCAGCAGCTGTGTTACCATACCGTGTAATGAACATTCTTATCTGAATGACTAAATGAGTAACGTGAACAGTGCTTTGCAATGGGACTTGCTGCCACTTCAGCAGATCCAATTTTATCGCTCACTTTATATAAATCCACACCAATGGACACTAGCCTCTTTCCAGCATGATCTTCATTCATAATTGTTTGTCTTTATCAAATGGAATCTTTTTTAGCATAGCTACCTTATAGTGTAATATTAATAACAAAGCTTTAACTGGTATCATTTATTATATCCTGGTGATCAAATCTGCCACCCAACTGTAATGAGACACAAACACATAGACTTGTTTGACGTCGTTCTTGCTTGGCTTGACATTGTGGCATGTTAACATCACTTTCACAATGGTAGATTGAGAGGGAGGGTTAGATTCTCCCCAAAACTGACAACCATATACACACATACTCGACACATCCTGCTTGAAATGTGCGAGGCGTCCGTCAATCTCATCACCCCTTCTTTTAGCAGCTTTGACATACCACAAAACCTCTGATTGATTGGCACAACCCCTCTTGAAGTAACCCCCTCTGTACATAGAAGCTTTTATATGTAAATGCACACTTAAAAAAAATAAACTACTGATTAATGCAAAAAGTAATTGTGCCAAAGTCGCTGTATTTGTCAAAGATGTGGTTCTTCATAGTAAGAGAGGGCTACTGAGACATTCCACCTAAATGGCTGTCCTTTATCATTGATGCCCTCATTCTTTTAGCAGTTTTATAGAGGAATAAAGGATATAAAATGGGACATTCAGGCAAGTAAGGGCCTACACGTTATTTAGACTTTTACAGGCGTCTGTGAAACAGCTTTGAAAATGGCTAGAGATGGGTTATCCAGAAGCCAGTGACAGCTTGCTCTCGTTGAGGAACTTTTTTGTAAAAGCATACGTATTGGACAAACTCCTGTTATCACCTTATAGCTCAACTGCTCCCTGAAAGCATCTTGTCATGACCACCCGCTACAAACCGGATAATAATGGTTTTGAAATTCACACACAAGAAATATGCTGGAAATTTAGGAGGAGTGCTTGGAGAAAAGGCAAACAAAGTTAAATGCTACTTTGCTCTGAAGATTAATTCAAATTAAGGATGTCACTGACTGTTGCATGTTTGGGATGACGTAGTGGAAAATTTTGCTATCAGTTTGGATAATTAATGCCCATTCATACTAATTTGGTAGGAAGACTCCTTTATTTAGTTGAATAGTTATTCTGGATTTAGTATATTTAGTGAAAGGGCCATTTTCGATTTTATATTGCTGCCCTTTTGGTAATCATCCCATTGTCCAATTACTATGCTGCATACTTCCAGATCCACAATGTTGCATACTTCCTACAGGTCACTGGCTGCTTATAAAGAGACTTCGTTCATATCTGATTCATCATTGCACATCTATGTCATGACACCCTTTAGCATTCCACTTGTATTTTTTTTTTTTTTTTAATGAAGAGAATTCATTACAAATTTGTAATTCTGCGACCACTTTGAATTAACATACTAATTAATTAGGCTGAGGTTGTTGCAATCTGAACAAGTTCCCCATGCTTCATCCAAGTTGCAATGGCCAATGAATCCTACTGTTGGTCTTTCAATGACAATTTGAAGCCCAGTCCAGCTGGAGGGAATGAAAATGAGGACATCCTCCAGGATGCTGGTGGTGCTGTCAGGCTGCACACCTCTGAGTAACTCTCGTAGCAGGAGAGCACTGCTCACTTGGTTCCACCCACAACTTTGTAGGCTCTCAGTTGACAGTAGTTATAACCATGGTGTGATTAGGGTGAGGAACCAAGCCTGAGCCTCCACTATAAAATGTGCTTTGATTAAACTGGTGCACCACACGGTGTACCCCAACCATTTCTTAAGGTTATTCAGGCATATGTTATGCGAAGCAGATGAGCCTTTAAATATGCAGGGAAAAAACCACAGGCATCCCTTTTAATCAGTTAAATGCTTGCATGAAGCACTCTTTAAGGCCTTTGAGTGGAATGGTGCTATAAATGTTTTTGTGTGAACTGTAGGCACTAAGAATAACAAATTCTTGCCAAGTGAAGATGCCTGAATTGCTGGCAAGAAAGCACACAATCTATCCTCAGCATATAGGATGGGTTGTTGTTCATGCACACCGAGAAACAAAATCACCTTGGCTGCTTTAACAAACTGCTGAGGGCATTAGCAATGTTGCTGGCAAATGTTTGTGTTTTTCTGTAACGATGTGTTTGGCAGCAGTGAGCAGTAAAATCTCCCTTAAGTTAAAGATCTTGTTTTTTCAATGAACTTTCAAGTTGCTCTTGTATTGTGGTCACGAGTAAAATTTCATTAACTGGTTTTAACATTCTTTTTTGTGCGTTGAAGGATACTTGCATATTTTTAATCCCACCTCATTCTCTGACCAAAGAATGTCCCTGGTATGTTGAATTTTGAGCACCCCATCAAGGATTTTGATCATTGTCAGGCCCCTATTCAGTTATAAAATTTCATACAGATTTCTATAGCACTTTACTGTGCTTGTATTTTACGCTGGTATGTAGCTCATTTTGGGAACTCAGGAGTGGAAAAGATTTTTCTTTTGATTTTTTTAAATACAATTATTGGTTTTGCCTTTCCAAATTTCTGCTGAAAGGAAAGGTTCATTTTCTGTTCAGTCAATTGGAGAATTCCAAATATGACAAAAGATAAAATTGTGCACTTCATAACCCAGATGTGTACTATGCTATTCACAGCTAATTGAAAGACTGAGGTAGCTACCACAAGTGACACATTCTACCGTGAATTTCAGTAACACGAGAATGAATAATTATGCGTGTCCACCAGTGATGTCTGATAAGTCTGCTGCCGTAATGGGAGCCACAATGGAATCAGACATTTTACGGCTTTAAAAGACTGGGTTAATGTAATTCACCACCCAGACAGAAAAAGGGAAGATAACCAAATGAAAGCTCATCCCTTTCCTAGTAATACGGTATGGAAGACCATTTCCTCATGGAAAGTTGTCTAGTTTCTTATGGAGATGTTCTGATGAAGCTTAGGTTTCATCCTAAGAACCTTCAATTGTCCCATTTACAGGGCACAAGTATACACTACAGACAATTTAGACAAGCTGATTAGCCTAACACATGTCTTTGGAGTGCGGAATGTAACTAGAGTTACCCCCACAAAGTATGGGGAGAACATACAAACTCGATGTACACAGAGCAGAGGCAGAACTCAAACGTCCAACCCTGGAGATGCAAGGTAACAGTGGTAACCACTGATCCACTGTACCTCCTATCACTACAGTATATAATAGTTTATTATTATATTTGTGAGATGGGATACTCTTAATGGGATAGCAATAAGGAATAGAAGTAGCGAGCTGAGTTCACACGTGGAACGGGAGAGAAAAAGTGTGTAAACAAAAACGTTCCAGATTTTGGAATTGCAGGTTGCTGGATGCAAAATAAACATTCATGGATGTCAAGGATAGCAAGGATACACTGAGATAACCAATATGAATAACAAGCACAAGCTTGTTCCTTTACATTTCCTCTCGAGATGGCTGGAATTCTTTTTAGTAGTCTTTATATTTTACAGTAAACTAAATGTAATGATAGTTTTAAATAACAAATTCATCAAAAGCTGCTCATTGATAGCATGCTTTGTCCATCTTTTCAGTTTGGTGGCGTATAATTTAGGCGAAAATGAGAAAAACGATCGGTATTTGCAGGTCGGGGGTCCTAATCGAAACTATAACCCCCCCCCCCCCCACCAGGAAGCATGGAATTTTTTTTTTAACAGCCACTTGCCTTCAAATCTGAGGTTTTCAACTCCTAGATTCTCCAAGTCCAGTTTGTATGAATAACTTTTCGATTAATAATAAGAGCCCTGATCTGTGGTTTGAAGTAAATTGCACTTTCATGCATGAATGAACATTACCAATATTACTATTTAATTTTTCATGGTATTTCAATAACATTTGTTAAGCGTTTTCCAAATTGTTATTATCTCTTTGTTCCACTGGACAGCTCAGACCAAGTAATACGCTTATTTTTAGCTCTTTCTTGGAAATGTCACCCACGTGGCAACCCTAGGTCTGCCACCCTCATACTGTCGGCAATTTCCCAGGAAGAGTTAAAGTGTTATACTTTTATCGGCACTTGCTGATTTAATGACTAGATATGTCCTTTGATGTAGTCTAGAAGATTTACATTGTTCCAGACTTAAAAAAAGGTATTTATTTTCTCCCACAGAACTCATCGTGATTACTTTGACTCAATCTTAGTTTTGGAAATTCAATTCAGAGTGGGGGTTAAGGAATTTATCGGGATTAACTTTCAAGAATGCCCAATTTATGTAAACATTTCTATAGTCTTTAAGTTTGTATGGTATTTCTAACTTTTAAAATTAATTTCTTATTGTTATGACCTCATTGGCTTGAGGAAAGGAAAATGGATGCTTTCTTGGTAAGCAGGCAATGTGATGCATGTTCTCAAGCCATATTATATTTCGAATCCAAGGGAACAGTCAGAGATGAACCATGACGAAATAAAAGAGAAAGGCTGAGTTGAGGTATTACTTCTGTCTTAGTTTCTGCATTTTCATTTTCCATTTGTAACACTATCAAACATCAACAGAGGAATAAGGCCAACAACTGAATTGACACTCGCCCATTATAGCTTCTGTAAGGTGATTATAAGCTTGGAAACATGTGATACTTCAATGCACAAAAAAAATGCTACATTTTGAAAGAAGACCAGAGCAAATTTACAGACAAGCCACACATCATCTCCAGTATCTTTGTGAAAGTTCTTCAGGTTGATAAAGGGACATGGAAAATGAAACATGGTGTCATCCTCATGTTACTCTTCCCCCTCTTCTGGCTGGTGGCTGTGGCACAGTAATTTGGAGAAACAAGTGTGTGTGAAACCCCAAATGCATTATGGAGTATCATGCTCTATGAAGATGCCTTCAGAGCACTGCCCTTGTCCCTTCCTAAGGAAGCAGGACTTATGGAATTCTGCCATTGTTAAATTCCAGAGAATTTAATTATCGAGGAAGTTAGTAGGAAAGTTGTTCCTTCATTGATACAGAAATATCAGGGATCAGAATGACTGTTCTTGTTTTGAAACAGTGGTACATGTCATTTTGATGATGAAGACAAGTTATTACACCAGTTCCTCTTTCTTGATCGCATACACGGTTTTGTATTTGGCCAGCATCAGAGGATAGGACACAGTCTGCCAGGTATCTGTCCCTCCTACAGGGGAGTGTCTTTTACTAGTGCATTCTGGGGCAACAAGGGGTCAGAATACAATGCAAATCATAGCACTCAGGGTCAGAGTCCCTCCACACCAGTAACTGTCGTTCCCTATAGGCTGCCTCGATGGGGACTGCTGTCCACTCTTTGTCACTGTCACTGGAACTGGCCCTTGCAAACACAACACCTCCCCTTTCTCCCAGCTTGACTGCCCCTTTTCAGCTCCTGAATCTCAATAATTAGCCAGCTCCAGCTGTGACTGCTTCCTCATTTTAACATGTTGCTGTGGATTATGATATACAATTAAAGGATCCGTGGCTTTGGCACTGAGAACATTGCAGTCGAGAGGTGTGGCATCCTCTTGGTTTGCAATAGCTGTCCATTTAACCTTTAAGATGATATAAAACTGAGTAAATTTTGTGAAAGAGGAAAAGAGATCTAGTTCTTAAGGTCACTAACTGTATGGTAAAGTCTGCTTCATCGTGTTGGTGTTAGGCATATCAAAGGACCACTAATCTCAAGACAGTCCAGTCTTTAGTGCTTGTCACTAATATCTCTCAGACGTAGCCGTTCTACTATTCTCAGCTCAGTCTTCATCTATCAAGTCCAAACATGTTTACTCCAAAGCATTCGTGACCTAAGAAGCCAATTTGAGGTTCCTCAGCTTAAAGCCCTATTTAATAATTAAACAATGAATGGAAACAGCAACTGTGTTCAGATTCAGTCTAATGTGTTTCAGTCTTAAGAATAATTGCTCATGGCAGAACAAACCAAAACAGCAGCCATTTGTATGCTATGATTGATATCTGCATCCTTCATTAATAAAAGACAAAATCCTTATACACATGTATAGAAGGTACAGCAGGAAATGAAATATTCACAAGCATTTATGTCATGATATATCGAGAGGAAAAAATGTTTACAAAACAATTTTCTCCTGCATATAAAGGCTAAACCTAGAAACCGTTTGCTGTTCGAAATGTGGATTTCATGTTGCGTTCCCTTTTCCTTCTTTCGATACCAGTTGGAGTGTAAACCATTACACCCAACCTCTCCCTGCCATTTCACTAGAATGTAAGGCAGTCTTTTCCTGTTTTGTTTGTGCTCTCAGCATTTTGTGGTGGCATCATATCAACGTGCCACTGCAGCTTCCTGTGGCCTGCCAAGCTGCACCGTACTTTTCCCCACATTGCAGTGTTCTAAGTTAAATACCTTGTTCACAAACTCAGCCCAATCATTCTACTCGGATGCTGCTATCCACAATCACCTTGTCTATTTGGGAAAACTTGCCCTCTTTTATAGTTTAAGGCTGGGTGGTGAATGTGTAGCCTTGCTAAGCTGCTCGACATCATATTTAAGAGCGGGGTGGCAGATCCAGACTGCGGGATATCTTTTGTACTTGTAGAGCAGTGGCCTCTGTGTGGGCAGCATACTTGCATAACGGCCATCGCGGTGGTGTTCCTGACAGGCGAGGTACAGAGGTTGACAGTCTGCAGCCGTAAAATTTATGCCACTTGTGAGCTATGAGATATAGCTTTGTTTAAAGTCTGACAGTTCAAGGGAACAGTTGGTCTCTGCAAGGTTCACATGCCTGCAAGGTTGACTGTTATTTGTCCACACATGTCCCTATTCCTTTAAAAGCATATTAAGTAGATTTTCTGTGGTATATTCCAGATCAACTTTAAACTGCAAGTGATAGTCTAACAGTATATCCTTCTTTTTAATTTAGTGTTTAGTGTTTCATATATCTTGACAGTTTTTGCATAATAAAATGATGCAAAAATGTTTGAATAAAATGTCAAATGCTTTCGCCAAAAACTTACCCTATTGTAAAAGAAATGCATTGCAGGTCAAATAGCGTATGTAGCCATGTTTGTATGTAAAAAAAACTACTAAATTATTCTTGTCTATAAAAAGTATTCCCCCCTCAAAACTCCTTTATATTTGCAGGTATTTGCAAATTACAAGCTGCATTTCATGACACATGACAACTTGAGGCATACAATTGGATGTTTACTCTTTTTAAAACTGTTTGGCACTGCTGAGATCAAGTTGTTCTCCACCCCCTCCATCAACATCTCAAATTCTCTTCTCTGCATGACTTCTACGTGTCTGCTATCTCCAGTCTAGGACATGCAGATCTTTCTGTGTGCTGTCTCTGCTTCAGCCTGACTGAAGGTGTTTAATAGAAGGCTGTTGGAGTTGTGTGAAAATTACCCCTGACTCCCCAGGGTTAATCTGGTGTTGACACACTCCTTTCACCTCTCTGCTGTCCAATACCAGCTGTCAAACCTACTTCCTCTTCAGTGTAAATAAACCAATCCAATTTAAGCTAGTTGTTTAAGGGGAAACAAAATAATTACACTCTTAAGCAAACTATTTGGATTGTTTGGGCTTTTTATTCCTCTACTGAATGAGACCATGTAAATGTTGCAGTAGAAGTGGTTTTACAGAAAAATGAACAGGTAAATTAACATTCTATAAGTCATTTTAGTTAACGTACCAATTTTTCATCTTTGATTGTTTTTATGTATCAATGTTATCATGCTTATGTATTCTAAATTTAAGGTTTAATGGTGTATGGTGCCCCTCCGTGAATCACAACAGTAAGCTTTGAGTGCCCCTGTGATCCTAGGAGCTATGTTGTTAGAGTCTCTCAAGGCAAATTTGTCCAAAGTGAGTGGCCAGACTAAGAGCAATTCAAAAAACCCTTATAAGAGATAGAGTCAAATACTCAGATACCTCAACTGGAATGGGAATACTGGGGCCCCTCATTGGAGTCCGGCATGGGGGTGGAGTTTGTTGGGGAGTGCCTGGTGGTTGGACCTTTGCCCATGGGGCCCAGCCGGGCACAGCTGAAAGAGTCATGTTGGACCCCCCTCCTGTGAACCCACCACATGCAGGAGGAGCCATACGGATCTGGTGCGATGTGGATTTGGTTGCAGTGAAAGGCAGGGGCCTTGGCAGTACAATCCTCAGCTATCAAAGTTGGATTTAGGGACATGGAACGTTACCTCTCTGGTGTGGAAAGGAGCACAAGTTTGTGCTGGAGGTAGGGAGATACAGTCTAGATAAAGTCAGACTCACCTCAACACATGCACCACAGGTTCAGGAACCAATCTTCTGGAGAGGGGCTGGCCATGTTCTGTCCTTCCATTGGTGAGATGGCTGTGTGGAGCCATAAGGTCACTGGCACCTGTTATGGACTGGTGGATACCAGTGATTGAGCGGGCTGTCAGGCTGAAGGAGTCCTAATGAGCTTGGTTAGCTTGTGGGACTCCGGAGGCAACTGACAGGTACTGGCAGGCCAAGTGGAGTGTGTCTTTGGCAGTTGCAGATGCAAAAACTTCAGTGTGGGAGGAGTTTGGTGAGACCATGGAAAATGACTTTCAGTTGGCCTTGAAGAGATTCTGGCAAACCGTCAGACGACTGAAGAGAATGAAGCAGTGTTTTGTCCCTACTGTTTATAGCAGTTGACCTCAACTTGGGATATAGTCAGGCAGTGAAAGGAATACTTCGAGGATCTCCTGATTCCCACTGACACACCATCCTTGGAGGAAGCAGAGTCAGAGGATTCACTAGGGCTGAGGTCGCTGAAATAGTCAGACTCTTCAGTGGCAAGGCTCCAGGGGTGGATGAGATTCACCCTGGGTTCCTGAAGGTTCTGGATGTTGTTGGGCTGTCTTGGCTGACATGCCTCTCGAACACTGCTTGGAGGTCAGGGACAGTGCATTTAGTTTGGCAGACTGGAGTGGTGGTCCCCAATATTTAGGATACGGAACTGGTGGGTGTGTTTCAACTTTAGGGGATTATACTTCTCAGCCTCTGTGGGAAGTCATTTGCCAGGATACTGGAGAAGAGACCAGCTCTTTACCCTCACAAGGATACTGGAAGGCTCATGGGAGTTTACCCATCCAGTCTACATGTGCTTTGTGGTCTTGGATAGGGTAGATGAGCATGTCCCCCGGGGTGTCCTGTGGGGGGTACTTTGGGAGTATGGGGTACTGGGTCCGCTGATACAGGCATTCAGTTCCTTTAAAACTGGAGTGAGAGCTTGGTTCACATTGCTGGCAGTAAATCAGCCTTGTTCTCAGTGGGGGTTGGAGTCCACCAGGGTTGCCCTCTGTTACTGATTCTATTCATAACCTTTATCAACAGAATGTGTAAGCTTAGCCATGGGGTGGAGGGTGTCCGGTTTGGTGAACTCAGGCTCACATCTTTGCTTTTTACAGGTAATGTGGTGCTTTTGGCTTGCAATTCAATTCAATTTCATTTCGATTCAATTTATTTATGTAGAAGCACTGTCACAAAGCGCTTTACATAGTCCCGGGCCCAGAGTCCCCAGAGAGTAAGCCAATGGCGACAGTGGCAAGGAAAAACTTCTTCAGAAGGAAGAAACCTTGGGCGGAACCAGACTCAAGGGGGAAGCCAGTCCTCCTCTGCCCTCCTCTTACACTGGGGCAGTGTGCGGCTAGGTGTGAGGTGGTTAGGATTACAATCAACACCTCCAAATGTGAGGTCATGGTTCTCAGCTGGAAAAGGCTGGATTGTCCTCTTTGGGTTGGGGATGAGTTGCTGCCCCAAATGGAGGAGTTTGAACATCTCAAGGTCTTGTTCACGAGTGAGGGAAGGATGGAGCAGGAGATTGACTGGTAGATAGGGGCAGCATCAGCAGTTATGTAGACCCTGTACTGGTCAATTGTGGTGAAGAGTCAAAAGGAAAAGCTTTCGCTCTACGAGTCAATCTGCATTCCCTCCCTCACCTATGGTCAGGACGAAAAGAACGAGGTCACAAATACAAGTGGTGGAAATGAGCTTCCTCTGTAGGGTGTCTGAGCTCAGCCTTATAGGTACAGGATGAGGAATTCAGACATTCAAGAGGGGTTTAGAGTATAATTGCTGCTTCACCGCATTGAAAGGAGCCAGCTGAGATGGTTCCAGTATCTGTCTAGGATGCCTTCCAAACGCCTCCCAGTGGAGGTGTTTTGGGCTTGTCCATCTGGGAGGAGACCCCAGGGAGGTTAGGTTAGGGCATCTCTGCTTATGCTGCTGCCTAGACCTGGTGGTGGAAGATGAATGAATGAAAAAGGAGTATATAGCCATTGGTTCTGAGACTTAAATGCTGGATGATTTTTCCCCCATTGTGCTGGATTTAAACAAATGGTTTAAATGTCGGGCTTACAGTAAAGACCTGTTAAGGAAGATAACAGCTGTTCTGATCTGAGTAACCTGTCAAATGACTTTATCTATTTTTACCAAACTCTGCCATTAATTGCCATCCAGGTTACATTTGCATATGCTTCCATTTCCCATACCCAAAATAAAGTTACAGGCTAGAGCAAACAAGTCGAGTTCCAATTAAATGCATCATTGATCTATCCAACAGTGTAGTTTTCTGTTGGCTTTTAGTTCTTTACATGAAAAGTTGTATAATGTACTTGTAAAGAGCAGAACCCTCACCTCCTGGTTGGATATAATGGGCATGTATTTACAAACTAAGGCATAAATATGAAGAAGACGGAGATCCATTTTTGACAGTGTGAAAATGCTTAAGATTGAAATGTATTTATGCAGTGATTTTAGTTCTGGTTTGAAGTGTTGTTTTTCACACATTGCTACTTTTATTGTTTCTTTGGTGGCAAACTTCACAGAAAAATGGATTTGGTTGATTTTTTTTTTTTGCTCTGTTCTAAAGTATTTTGCCATTGCAGAAAAAACAACCACTGTCCTAACTTGGTGATGGTAATTCTTAATATATGTTCATTCATCTGTTTTCCTTGCCACTTATCCAGTATGGAGCTGAGTCTGGAGTCTTTCCCAGGAAGTTTTGGGGCAGGGGACATCTGTCCACCCCTGGAGTGGTGTTCACTTTTATCCAGAAAGAGACCAACTGTGTAGCTTACTAAGTAATCTTAACCATTTACTTAACCAGCTATTCCTTACTGCCCTGACTGGCATTTGTTTGTTGATGTTTAGGCTGATGCCCATGACATTGCATTTTTTTATATTTATGCTATTTACCTATTATGCTTGCTTATATGGTTTGTTACATGGAGCAAGGAAAATGATGTGAACAGCTTGCAAGCCTTACTATAACTTCCTAAATTATGGATTTCCACTTTCTGATTTTATTGCATAATAAAGGCATGGGGGAACACAGTGGCTCAGTGGTTAGCACTGTTGCCTGTCACCTCCTGGGTTGGGCATTCAAAACCTGTCTCCACTGTGTGTGTGGTTTGTTCTACTCTTGATTCATGAGCTTTCTCTCAAAGCCTCTAAATTGGCTGCAGTGTTCAATTGTACATTTGAGTATGCCTGCACCCTGTGTTTGACTAGCTTCCCACCCAGGACGTACCCCAGTCCTATGTTGTGTGGGAGGGGCTCCAGGGCCCACCTGACCCTGGCCAGGATTAGTGGTTGGATGGATGTATAATAAAGACATTGTGAGGTATACAGAGGATTTGACACACCACAGTCCCTACATTCTTTATTAGCTGGACACAGGTAGTTCTTCATATTGAGGGAGGTAGCACACAGCCATTGTTCTCAGAACTGGACCTACAAGAGGATTTTGTTTCAGGTCAGTAACTGGTTGACATAGAAAATCTAACTCTATATTAAATCTAAATTGTCTAATTAGTTTTTATATATAGGCTATATTGTCTTAGTTAGCCAGGTTAAAGTTGCCAGATGTTCTTGGTAGGTTGAACTTGTTTACTGTTTCATGTATTATTGCCCTGAGCTGTGTTGTCCCAGAACCCCAGACTCAGGCCTTTTCAGCCAAAGTCACGAGCCATTTAAAGTGCTCTGAATCCACTTCCTGTCCTCCTTTTTCTAACCCCCCATCCATTCTCATGTGTCCTTCACAGGGATCTGACCCCCAATGAATCATGCTACCTTTCTTCAGATATCTGCCATCTTAACCTTGAGCTACACCAGATTTCTCTCTTTGTCCTTTGTTTACAACTGTAAATGTTTAAGGATGTTTACCACTGTGATGGATTGTTTGACTCCTAGCATTTGAAGGTTAGTTCATTTGAGGAACAGCATTTTTCTCTGCTTTTTCATCCAGTTTACTATCAAGCACTGTCACTTTGCACGTAAAGGTTGTAGGTTGAATGGTGTGGCTAAATTCTCCATAGTGTGTGATTGGGTGGGTGCATGTGTGTGACTGTGCCCTGCAGTGGGCTCCCCATACAGGGTGTCATGTACCCCGTCTTGTGCCCTAAGGCTGTCTCGAATAGCCCCCCCCCCATGGATGTTCCTAGGGTTCATAATGCAAGAAGAAAAAAAACAGTGCATTGAAATGATAGCGGTGAATTTTCTTTATTTGCAAATTAATATTGTTTGGTGCAATAACATAGGCAGGTAAGCCTGAGCACACATAGCCACATCTTCATAGGATGTCGCAGCTGTTTCAGGATGAGGTAACACACTGACTGCCAGAAACATAATGCTTCTGATACGACTTCTTTGCAAATATCTCTTCAACTGAGAGTGCAGCAGCACCTTTGTGGGATTATTAAAATTTATTTCAAAAGTGCAAAATGCAGATACTGTATGCAAAAAAACACAAAATACATGCATGCATACAAACGTGATCATGAACATATAGCATGTTAGACTAGTGTGCTAATTGAGTCTCAATTCACATTACTTTTTTACAGTAATATCAATCAAAAGAACCACGGTTGGCTTTAAGTGCTGTGTGGACTCTATCAGGACAGTCTCCCCTGGTCCTGATGTATCATGGTCTGTTGGACCATTATTAGTATGGGCGTGTGGTGGGTAGCTTTTACTCAAACTTTGAACTGTTTGTTTCTTATAACCTGGGTGTTTATCGAATCTCATTGATAAACTGACCCAACCTTGGTCCTGATTTAGTCTGGATCCTAGATGTTCTGTCATATCTCCAGTGTTTATTAGCATATTTTAGTTGTACTCTTATAAAGCAACTTAATTTATGTTTTTCCTGGGATTTGATTTGCCAACCATTTAGACACAAGTTCAATTTATCTGCTATGCCTTTGCCCTTGAGTTTGCCAGATAAGTTTTTGTTTGTTTTCCTCTCTTCTCTTAAAAATATCTTTAGATGTGGTGGTTTCACTAGTTTATCACACACTTAGCCTAGTCCATTAACTTCTGAATGCATCACATTGTTAATCTTAACAGCTGCCACATAGTGCCATCTCTTGTATTAGAGAAATGGTAGAACGTGGTCGGTTTATTTTTCAGACAATAATAAATACACAGATATTTAAAAAACACACTGGAAAAACTGAAGGGGGGGAGTTCTGTAGAATGTTGTAATGAAAGCTATAAAGAACCCTCAGAAAATGTCAGTGAGCATTTCTCCATTATATGGGGATGTGCTGTGGATATTTACAGCAGTGTTTTGAAAAATAAAGTAATTGTACTTCGCCCACTTCTGATAACAGCTAATCACACTGTCCAGACATAAATGGAAATGAAATCTCAAACGATAAGTGCCTCAAAATCCCTAAATTGATTTATACTTGTGCAGAAAATGGGTCTCCGCAAAGTAAAACAAGGTGATTGATTTTGATTTACGACGGCTTCTAAAATGTAAATGAAGAATTACAGAATGCATGTGACAACAGATAGAGAAAACCATGATATTTGTGTTATGAACATGCTGTGCTTACTGGAAACTTCAACAGTTAAATGCTTTAATACCTAAAAACAAATAAGGCCAAAAATAAAATCCTATTAGCAGGAAGCTGACACCTCGTCTATAACAGGAAGTATTTTACTAACACACGTGTCATAAATCACTGCTATATTCATGAACTTTCAAGTATTTTCTGTAGTTTGCCGCCAGCATCTTGATAGAGTTTGTGTCAGGCTGTCCCAAATAATAAGATTCATTTTCATTGCGATATGGTATCAGGTGTTTCACATATAATTTTTTTTTCAGTGTCAGCTGACTTGGCTGCATGGTCTAAACATTAGATTTGTGTGACCTAGGCCTAATTTTACAGTGTGACACAAGATATCATTTTGTTAGGCAACATCTGGATGAGACCAATAGGAGCATGAATAAGTGAAAATAAAAAATAACTCGCAAATTTTTATTTTGGTGAAAGTTGTTTCATGTTGGTCTAGGCTGAGTAGGAACCTATTGTTGTTGTTGTTTAGTCACGCAGTCGTGTCCGACTCTTCGTGACTCCATGGACCACAGCACGCCAGGCCGCCCTGT
>JAACJT020023152.1:0-25461 GCA_009936485.2 Gymnarchus niloticus | reverse complement strand
GGTGGCCTGGCGTGCTGTGGTCCATGGAGTCGCGAAGAGTCGGACACGACTGCGTGACTAAACAACAACAACAACAAGATGATTCAATATAAAATAAGCTTTCTTAATGCAATCTTACATTAGATGCAACAACAAGTGAGCTTATTAGTTTGTCCTGAATTTAGTTTTTTTTTTTTTTGTATTTGTGGCAGCTTGGGCTGGCACTATTTCCTGGCTGCACTCCCAGCATGCATTTGGGTAGTGCATTCTGTTCATAATTATCATTGTTCTGTGTAGATGTAGTTGTGTGCTGTTAGTATTAGTTGATTAATCCGTGTACCGACAAACCTCCTGTGCGTGCAGTGTCCACCCCGATCATTCAGTAGAGCGAGTGTGTTCTCCTCCCCCGTATTTTCATTATTCATGCATTCGTTGTTGTCGTTCTGACTGCCTTACAATGCTGCCTGGCTTTCATGAAGGCTCCCTGTTTAAAATTAGACTGGTCTAACTTCTGCTTCACATGGGAGTTGACAAAAATTCTTCATTTTCTTGTTCTAGTCTGATCAAGAGTAAGTTCATCACAGATGTTTTAAAAGTTTTTAATGTATTTTTTTTTTTTTATTTATCTGCTTAGCCAACACTTTTGTCTGATGCAGCTTACAGTTATTAATTATTCAAAGGGAAATTTTACCAGATATGTATTCATTCTTGGAGGATTATACAGCTGGTCCTACCATTGAGAACCATTAATGTTTCCCAGGTATTGCATATTAGGTGGTCTTAGGTTTCTCTATCACGCAAAAGTTGCAGACACGTCAGACTAGACCATGGAATGCCTAGAGTGTAACAAACTGCACACAATTGTGTACTACTTTGTGTTTCAGCCCTTGATGAACAAAACACAGCAGATCATTTACTTTAAATTCTGAGGGGTTTTTTTGCATTTTTTTTATTGTTTTTTTTTTTCTTTTTTACTTAATGCAACTACCCACAAAACAAAAAAAAAAATATATATATATATATATATTCATAATTTAAGAATAAGGTTGGAGCAAGATATCGGGCTAAAGAATATGTCTACATCACATTTTATGTGGGGGTGAAAATGTATTTTTTTAATTTTGCAAATTTTCATTTAGGATGTTATTCATCTTGTCCATCCTAGTCATAAAAATCTTATTTCGGCCAAGATGCCATTAGGACACTTAAGAAGCAAGCATTACAGATTCACACAAATGGCTTGTTGTCTTGTTCGGTTAATTACCCACCAAAACGTTTCATTCATATGTACTGACAGATTTAAGACAGTAGCACAGACAGATGCGTAAGTCCGTTGCACTGCAGCGAGTTGGGCAAGACAAGCATCCGGGTTACTCCTAACCACACTGACCTCAAAGTTTCAGACCTTCAGATTTCTTTATTTCCATCCATTATCCTTAACCTCTGATCCACTGCAGGGTCGCAGAGTGACTGGAGCCAGTCCCATATAGCACAGGCTGTAATGAATACACAGACTGGATCTAAGTGCAGAGCAAGGTTCTTTAATCGTGGTCAAGACAGGCGGGGCCAAAGCCAAAACGGACGAGACTTACAGAAACTAAAGAGGCACCCAGAACATAGTTATGGTCATGGGCAAACAGTCAAAATCTAGAATAAGACAATCAGCACAGCAGACAAATCCAAAACGAAAGGCAAAATGACAAAACTGAGAACTATTAGGGATCATACACAGGCAAACTATCGATGACTCATTAAATGTGCAAAAATGAAGTAACTTACAGGGAGGCAGGGGAACTTGAAGTGATTTAAAGTGATTTAACATATTACTTAATTGCACACAGCTGGTGTCAACATTCAGGGGATGAGAAACGAGGGTTAAGTTGGGCGTGGCGGGTGTTTGTTGTGGTTGGCTTGGCATGGGCACGACACAGGGACAGGATGAGACCCGTCTGAGTTGTTGCAATAATAAGTTTAGGAAAGCATATACGGTATATACAGGGAAACACCAACAAGTAAATACCATTTCATCACCTGTTCTATTCTAACTTAATTAACTACAGAGCTGCAGCATCCTCGAATATTTCATCCCAGCAAACAGGGAATGTTCCCACAACGTCCAATAATGTTCACATTACGTTCTTAACGTCCCGCTAACGTACCTGTAATGTTCTCTGTTTGCTGGGATTAAGCTTTAGCCATTTCCTTACACATAAAAACTGACCTTCTAGGTCTCCTTGAACATATATCATTGAGGATGATATGTGAGGGGTGAGAATTACAGGTAATGCTTTTTTAATGAATGGAAATATTACTGCCAAGTTCTTAATCCAGTATTACTGAATATACTTTTTTTTCTTTTTAATATACTTAATGCATCCACAAGTTGATTGCTGGGTTATTTATATCATACATTTTTTAATTTATTTATAACTTTATGGAAATGAACAATGTAATTGAAATTGACAATCTGAGTTTCTGTTTTGTAAATTAATTAATGTCTCCAGTTCCCGAAGCATAATCAAGTAATTTTAGACTGTCTATATTTTCATTTATTTGTTAGTATTTTATATTAATGTGTTACCACAAATTAACTCTGTCTCCAGTAGCAGTGTTCAGCCTCGACCAAGACATTGCGATTAATATTATCTTGCATGTAACCCAAATATTTTCATTTGTTCAGTATGATAACAAACCTTTACTAATTTATCCTCAAATTCAGAATATAGAAAAGCAGCCTGCCACTGCTTACATTTTAGGTTATGCTGGTTTTGTTAGGCCTTTAAAAATAATGTTAAATATAACAAAACTGCAATATTCTGTAATTTCCTTTCCTAGATTTTTCCAGTGATCATGTCAGAATGGAATTATCAGAAGGCAAAACTTAAATGTATATTGACTATGAAAAATTCAGGAATTAGTGTTTTTTTTTAATTATACATCCTACTCCAATAGGGATTGAGTTTATATACTGTTAACAGAATGTAAAAAAGTGAATTTGCTAAAAAAAAAAAAAAAAAATTCACAACATAGCGTATCTACAGAAGATTCTGAGTTGAATATGGTATTCCCTTTCTCATATTCTTGACTCTTACGTTACAACGGCATCTTTAAAATTTCTGTAGATGAGTGGTTCGCTTGGGTATTCACAGTTTAGCTCAGACCTTTTCTCAGTGGAAACTACGTAGCAATTCTCTCTGTTTATTCCATCCAGCCATATATGTTTTATGATAACCACTGTACCTATACATGCAAATCATCATAAAAGAGATTCTACCTGAGGTCCAGTTGCTATATGTTTTCACAGAGACACAAAATACTGCATTCCCCTTTAATTTAGGTCGACCTGTCTTGCTTCTCCCTGTAACAGTGGTGGGCGAACATGAATAATTAATGCTATGCTTCCTATTCTCTTGAACAGGCAGTCATTGTTAACGTCACTCCGGCCAAAAGAGCTGTGAAGAGGTGCAAAGCAAAGCGTCTTCAGTGCAAATTTTCAAAAGAGTTGAGGCTAGATTGCAGGAAGTAAAACTGGAAGGTTTGAGAAAGATGTCTGTGCCCCAGCATTAAAAAAACAGGCTAGAAGGACAGTCATTAAAGTTATCACTCCACTTTACAGTCCCTGGGTATATTCTCAGCAGATCGAAAGTGCAATGGGATGCCCACTTACTGGCTGGTGCTGCAAGTTTGCATGAACACTTTAAGTGAGCCATTTAAAAAAAAAAAAAAAAACGAAGCCTGTTGAATGTGCTAGCTGTGCATGTTTCCATTAGCTGCTGTCGCATTGTTTAGTCGAGGAACCAGCGAGCATAAAACGAGACCTGCTGAGGCACACCTCTGTCCAGAATTATACATGGATTACAAATATACCAGCATGGGTGCTGTGGTCCAAGAGCCAAGTATTAGTATTTAAATTGTATTCCGCACCTGAACTGGTGGTTTGAAAATTGATGATTGCACGTAAGCATTGTAGAATGGCTGATGCTATAATGTTGAATGCTTCTGTAAGTGAGGGGTTATGCAGTTATTGGAAGTTTAATTACTTATTAAAGCTGATAATGCATCTTTATGAGAACGAAGGGGGAATAAGCAGGTGTCTATGAATAGAATGAAAGAAAGGAAGAATGATTAAGTAACACATAAAACAAAACAAAGCTATCACAAATCATGAAATTAAAGAAATACACAGTAGAAAAGATGCAGACATACAAATATCATGAACTCTTTAGTTTGTAAGCACAGAGTCAGTTATGATGAATCATTTACTATTTTTATTATCTGCCTCTGTGAACGTTGATCCTGTTATCAGCCGCACCCTTTACCCAAAATACACTTTTATGATTCAGCTGCAATCAGGTGACACCTTTTTCTCTAGATAATGCTTCATGAATAAATAAAGTAATTACTGTTGTTTTACCCAGTCATTTTAACTTAAGATAATAAAAAAAAAAACCATCTGTTCTTGTGTGCATTATACATTTCAACAGGCAGGTTAATGAGACGGGAAGGTGATAAAGATATAGTAAAAGGCTAGAGTGTAAATGGGGTAACATTATGCATGAACACTCGCTCTTTACGATGAATGCATTTTCTTTGCCATGTAATTACCAGACTGGCAGAAGGAAGTGAAAGTTTATACAGGATTTTTGGTAGCCCAGCATAATAGTGCTAACAGCTACATGGCAATGCCAGCATTGATAAAGGAGGATAGATCATTATGGTTAAATCCATTTTAATTTCAGTAAACAAATTTCATAATTCATACCATAAAGTCAATATCTGGTTATTGTAAAGGAATCACATATGACCTAATATGGCAGGCAGGCTCCCTAAAAATATGGGGGTTAAAATTTTTTTAGTAAATACAATTTAATTCGATTGTTAATAACCACTAGGAAATTAGCATACTTTGAACCTTATAAATGCGTCAACTGATGCTGATACATACTTAAATTAAATTGTCTAAATATATATGTTTGATACCATGTAAATATAAAACCCTGTAATTAAGGAAATAACCATATGCTTAGTTTAAATAACTCATTTTAATGCCTATTAGAGGAATAAATTTTCTGCTCTTAAACGGCAGCATTTCAAATGTCATGGGTATCAGTTGCACCATAAGCAAGATTAATTCCTATTAAGCTTGCTTTTGCTTGCCTTTTGCAAGTATCTTCATGCATCACTTTTATCGGAAACATGTTTCTTTGTGGCTGACAGCTAATGGTAGACATTCAAGTGATGCCACAGGAAGGCTCACGATGAAGAAGGGGTGACACGGTGACCCAGGTACTGACAATGTTAACTTTCACCTTTAGGGTCAGGGGTGAAGCCTTGAATCCTACTTAAAACCAGTGTGTGAAGTTGGAATGTTTGCCACGTCATGC
Source organism: Gymnarchus niloticus (assembly GCA_009936485.2). Classification (NCBI taxonomy): domain Eukaryota; kingdom Metazoa; phylum Chordata; class Actinopteri; order Osteoglossiformes; family Gymnarchidae; genus Gymnarchus; species Gymnarchus niloticus. The sequence continues at coordinate 20,098 of JAACJT020023152.1, read as the reverse complement.
TAGTTTCCTTCTGGAACTCCGGTTTCTTACCGGCGTTTGACAATATTTCCATTTACATACCCTATGTAGACTGTCATGTCTGCAAAAAGCTCTTCTCCTCTTTGTTTAACACTATAAACTTCCAAATTGTTGAAATATTCAAATAATGCAACAGCATAAACTTAGATTTTGTAAGGTATTCGACTGTAGTGTGAAATCAATGTCCGCTTGTCGGAGGACAGTTTCAAGAAGCATTCATTTGTTAAAAGGTTGTTGAGGGCTTCTTGTGCAAGCTACTATTGATGTTACCAGGATGACTGGATAGGTCGAGTCTCGTCAGATTAAGCTAATGTTTTTTCGCATTTTTTTTTCTTGAATGTCCACTTACTTATACCCCAGAATCCACAAAACCTAAACTTGTAACCTAATGAGCAGATAGATAGGTGGAGATGGGTCTGTTTGTCCGGTATTTTCCATTTGGTGATGGCCTTGATATAAAAAAAAAAAAAATAAGGGAACCATGTAGTATATTTTACAGGTAGTGTTAATAAAACACCACATCACCCTAACCGAAACTCTCTCTCACTCCAATGAACATTCTAAAATAAACAGCATTACATGATCATATAACTTGCCAGGACATATCTGTAATACATCAAGCCTGAATTGATTTGTGTCTGAGCTCACATATTTAATACACTGACTTTTTGTTCCAAAGCTGCATTGTGTAATGATTAAATGGGCATCGTGACGTCCATTCCCTAGACTCAACTGTCCTGAAATAAACATGACAATAAACGATTAATTTCTCAGCTTTGCTTGGCACAGGTTGGCACGAGGATTGGCATGAAATTTTGGAATGAATTACAGAACTCCCTTGCAGGGAATATGGGAGCCCCTCTCCTATATTGAGAAAACATGGCATCGGTATCCAGTGGGATTTTTGTGCAAGGATAGAGCCGAACTCAGCACATGAGCTAATGTAGATGTACAAATGTTCACATCAGAGAATCAAACAAGCCATGAGCTGAAAGCTCGGGCACGACAAACGTAAAAGCCAGTCATGGGCAGGGATGGATGAGAGGAAGATCACTGTCAATTCGGTGACCTCCTCTGAAAAGGGAGTTGTCATCACTTTCAGAGTTAACGGTGAAGGGTAAGCAGTTTGGATGTGCTGAAAGCTCACAGAGGTGACCTACGCATTTTGGAGGGAACTAGCTGTCTGAGCAAATAAATAAATAAATAAAAAATCTTGTCTAGACTGAAAGAAAGGTGAAATCTTTTGAGAGTTTTATTCTGAGCATATGCAAGGGCCTCTGAAAACAATTTCTAAGGCGAGCGACCTCTGTGGATAAAATTACCTTGCCCTTAAGAAACCAGTCAATGATGATACATTAATTTGGAAGACTTGCAGACCTTGAGGGTCAAGGGAGAGCATTTCCTCTCCAGGAGGAACTATGAAAAATGCATTATGATGCAGATAAGGTCATACTCCTGAAAAATCAGGTCTCTAGAAGTCTGTGGAGAATAGTACCGATGACTTCCAAATGAATATAGTCCTGTTCAAGGTAAAAGCCCAAAGCATTGAGAGGTTACTGTACAGTGTTAGCCTAGGCTAACATGTTATGCACAGTAGGGACCTCTTGAACAGAGGGCCATCTAGCCGGTGGAGGTGGTGAACACAACACACTCCCTGACGTCACCCTAAGATCACTGGATTACTTGTGGTCCAAAGAAGGAACACCCATGCTTGAAACATATACACTGAGACAGTGAAGGTGAAAAGAAGAAGTTCTCTTCCAGTTTGCGCGGCCAAGAAAGACCTGACTTCTCGTAAGGCATTAGCCGTTTAAATGTCCATTCAATGGCTTTGATGTACAAATCTGACCCACGGGACAGGAGATATTACACAATCCATTAGCACTCCTTTCATAAAATGAGTACGGAATACATCTGCAGGATCCCATTTATGCAGAATTATCACAATTATTACATATAAAATAAAATTTGCCTGAACAATAAAAATGAGAATTGCTCACTGTTTCCCAAAAAGCTCGTATTTCCACCTTCTCATCGCAACTATAAGAAGAAATTTATAAAATTTTAAATAATATTAATATCTTGATAAGATTTAAATTAGAAAGGGAAGAAAGGGGGTGTCTGTCATGTTGATGAATGGTATTTTTTCCAGAACATTCTGACAGGCTGCTAAAGAAAGCTGGGGTCTCTTACGCATCCATCTCTTTGCTTTGAAAGAGAATGTTAGGTATAGTAGACTTGGTAATGGTTTCACTGCTGATATGGAGAGAAATTGGAAAAACCTTTCACATTTAAATCTAAGAAGTCATTTACATTACAATGACCACTTTAAATATGGTGTACCAACAATGCAGATGTGTCAACGGGAATTGAGCATAAATTTAGACTTATGTGTTGTATGCTTGTAGCCTGATTCCAGTTTAACCCCATGCCAGTTAAACTCTCAAGTATGCTCAGCTTCCAAGCTAAAATTCACAGGAGTGAAAAGATGAGTCCTAAAAATTTTGCGTATTTTCAATACCCTGGCTGCGAACCACATCTCTTTATTTATGTTTCTTTGGTAAACAATGACAGAAACCTTGCATGAAAACATAAGTGACCTACCTTCTATTCAAACTGCTACCAACAGAAGAGAAAAATAAACCTTTTAGATTTAATTTTGCATGCTTTGAATACCCTGAATGCGACGTCCTACTTCCTCTCACTGCTACAGCCATCTTATACATGAAAACATGTCTGAGCTGCCATCCATTATATTATTATGTCTCTTTATCCATTTGGGGCTGACTTAGAACCCACAGGACTACACATTCATCACATCTGGGCATTTTCACAGCACCATTTCACTAGAACCACTTGTCTTTGGAATCTAGGAGAATTACTTAGTGTTTACCAGGCTGAACATGAAGAGAACCTATACAGAAACCAAATTTGCTTATTACTGAGAGATGGAGCTGGCTTAAAATGAAAAGAGGCGGATTTTTCAGTGTTACCTGCCACTGCTCTTCTGATATCAGATACAGCATTCATAAAATCTCCTCGCCTGTTGTTTCAAGCCTTTCAAATTACTACGAGCCCTCAAGCTAAAATGGGTTGAATTTCCTAAAACACTGTTTTCAGTAGTATACAATTAGTCAGAACGTTTAACTGAACATTCTGTGTCCTCAGTGATTAATTTAATGCACACTAATCCAGCTAAAACTTTAATTTAATATAATTCTCAGCAAGCACATTGGAGACATCCCTGACATTTGTTTGAGTCTGTGCTCACAGCTCCGCTGTTTCATAGTCCAGGATTTGCACAGTTATAACTGACAAAGAGTAAAAGACAACGACCTGCAAAAACAGCACCATTGCTCAAATATGTTATTATCTTCCAAATGAATGCTAGAAATGAGGCAGCTGTCTTATATGCTAACATAAGTCGGACTGTGTGCCACTTCCTGCTCGATGACCCCAGTGGGCAGGTCAGTGCAGGCCCAGTACCACCCATCTTGTCACTCTGCGATCTGTTTCTGCTGGTTGATGTGGCGTGCTGTGGGAAGGGGGTGCAGGCCCAGATGGAGCTCAGGCAAGTGCAGGTAGCTGTCCACAGTGGCAGCCTTGGCTTCAGGACATCCGACCCAGCATGGTGACATGAGGTTACAGTGTGAAGGTCGGAGTGTGTGAGCGTGAAACACTATCCCAAAGTGGAGTTGGCTTTAAAACTGCAAGCTGAGTGCTTGCTGTTGGCAGCGCACACACACACACACACACACACACACACCCAGGCTCTGTTATGTATTTCCGAAAAGGCTTTCCTTCTTTACTAAAGAAAATAAGTATTGAAATTCAACAGTTTTGCCATTAAATTACAAGCTATCTGTACTTCTTTTTCTTACATGACTCATTTTCTATAAACACAAATTGGGATGGTGATTCTTCACACGTGCAGGAAAACAATGAGAAGTTGCTTTTGCATGCAGGTGCATAAAATCAAAACCAGGTGCGCGATAAAACACAAGCCCACTAGAGGAGCTTAATAACCCCCCAAAATAATAAACACACCCATGGTGTAATGGCCACTATTTACATAGCAAACTAAATAAGGAATAAGAGGAGGTTCAAATGAAGCTGAAATAATTTTCACCACTATCCAGCATTACCTTTGGCCCCAGCTAGTCAGTAGCAGATTTCCCTGTTGCTGCTATTTACCTGTTCTGACGATTGATAGGAAGTCATTTGAGGCTCTGCTAGCTCTCTTAATGCCTTTGATTTCTGGAGATTTTAATATATTTAGCCTAATCTAAAATACGTCCTTATATTCCGAGTAGGTAATTATATAACATGCAGCATAAATACGTCCACACCGAGATGACCATATGCCAGCCTCATTTACAGAACGCTAAATGTCAGAATCAGAACAGGTACATTTGTCGAGATGAGAGAAATGATGAAATTAGATGAATATAACCGAAATTAGCATCTAACAGAATTTAAGTCGCTATGATGAATTTTCATAAACAAAGGAAAGTCTTTTGAATTAATCATCAATGGCTGACAGATTTGGAGAGAAGGGAAAACTAAAAAAAGCAGGCCATTAAAAGTACACAGCTCTTCTCCTTTGACAGAAAATCTCTGTTGTCACTTCTTCGCCTCTAGTGAGGAGACTCTCCCAACGGCCAGCATTAGTCACCGGAGGGGGCGCTACTGCAGCATCCGTCTATACAGCTGCCGCTGTTTTCGTTTTTTTTTCTAATACCTGGGAGCTAAACACCAGTTTGTCCACTCCCCACAATTCGGCAAAAAAACAAAGGCGATCACCGCGCAAAGACAAAGAATACACTTATGAGCTAGACTACGCATTATTTTAGCTACTATATCCAGCTTCGGAGCCCGAGGCTGAACTAAAAGCACAGACGTATCACCCACATGACAGCAGAACTTACATAAGTGTAATAAAGGAATACTGAATGCTGCATCTATTTATCATGTCAGCACACTCTCACCTCTTCTATGACTGTATATGCATTCCAACGTAATTTACCTTTTATAGTTTTTGAAGAAGCTCAATCAAACAGGGAAATCTAATTTATAACTATGAAAAAAAAAAATGATAAGCTTCCTAGTAAAAAAAAAAAGAAATCAAGGCTCCAATGTATAAGCACATTCGGTGGTGCAGAACAGCGAACAGGGAGCTTATGTTCAGTCAGCGCAGGAAGTTCGTAGATGATGCAACATTGCTGAATTGGTTTTGGCTTCAGTGTAAAAGCATTCACAAACTGGAAGCATGCATGCATGCACACACACAAGACACAGACATGAGTAAAATTCACTGGCACCTTTTCATTTTGTTTCCAAAACAAACAAAAGCAGCAAACAAACAAAAAACAGTTTTGAACGTTTTTACTTGCAAAATTATTGGAAAGATTCATGAAAATTCTAATCAGCTTCACTTGTATTTAGTATGTGAGCTCTCTAGTGCCAAAATTAACTTGAGTTGTCCTGGAGCTTAGCTACGTTAAAATCAATTTTAGAAATATGATCGCCACCAGCTATGGAAATTTGCATGTTACAAATCCATTTGTGAAAGACCATTGCATTTTTCATTTCATTATTTTAAGATGGAGAAGAGAGTCAGATGACAGCAGAACTGGGGGTAGAAAGGGGATTTTACTGGTGGTCCTGAATGTAACTGTATGAATGAGATGTGTCCCACAGATGCATTCAAATGATTAAACTTCCATAAGGTCCCTGGTGGTCCCCCTGTTTTACACATAATGTACAATGTTATAACTGAAAAAAATCTTCAAAATATGGAGTTATTATCAATCTCACAGGATGTGATCGAGTATTTGCAGTAGTCTAGGATGTTGATTTCAGCTTTTATGGTCCGCCAGAGTTGGGCTGTATTGCAGCAGAACCCAAAGGAACGCACTGTTGAACGGCAGGTGAACATAAAGCCAGAATGGACTTGGCAAAAACTTGCTTAAGCCTCCATCTTTAAGGGAAAATGTTTTGTAGAAAGAAAAGAAAAAATCTGAGATCTTTGGTATTTCAAATCCATAAATACATAATGATGTTTTACTTCTAAAGTACATCCAATATGAAACAATTTCAGAGCACAGATTTTACAAAAAAAAAATTAAATAAGGACGACAAAATTTATTTTGTTGCAGGTTGTACTGGAAAAACCTGAACCAACATGCAGAAAATCAAAAGAGTAAACCTAAGATTGGTGTAAGTTTTAAAGATCCTGCAAAATTTAAGCTTTGTTGAACTTTTACTAAACAAAATTACAGTTTAAGCATTTACTGGCAGTTTATCGCTAGGAGAAAAAAAAAAAAAGGAAAAACAAGAACAACAAAGATAAAACTGAAGCCAGCAGCGTTTATGTGCAAAGATGTCTGACTGAATTTTCAGCGCTGACACATGGGTTCATATCATGTGTCAGGTCTTTAGGCTAATATTAGCTCATTTGACAAACGTAGACCCACAGAACCGAAAAACAGCTGACTGTTCCAATTCCTTCCAGCCATGACGTTAAGTTGGCTGTCGATGTCAGTGAGAGAGGATTACCTCTGCACTGTCTGAACCTCAAGGAGCATCTAAAAGCTTGTTCAGTTAAATTTATATGCGCAAATAGTCAAATCTTGCTTATGAATTATTGGCTTTTATAATGACTCAGATTTTTAATTGTGAGATTGAAGCAGGCTTCGGCTTTTATGAAATATTTACTGGGAGCAGTACAGACACCATAATAAGAATGAATTTTGCATTGATCATGGCATTAGATTTCAGGTGAATTGTGATTTGTCAGTTAGATGAGTATTTTTTTTTCTTCAGATATAGTTCAAATAGACCATTAGCAATATTTACTAATATAGCTATTTACCATAAATAGTTAAATATAAACATTTATCATTAGCTTTATTTAGTGTTTACTTGTGTCATTGTCCACGTTTCCGTAATAACGGTCCTAATTTTTAAAGGTTCTCTCCAAAATTTGCATGATTACAACAGCAAAAAAAAAAAAAAGAGTCTGATTCTATGTCAATAAAATAAAGGCCAACAATTTTAAATCCCAAGAGGTTTTTTTGTAATACTTTATACATGTAATACAAGTTTCCAGAATTTATACTAAACTGTAAGATGGTATTCATTTCCAAGCTGTTTAATACGGTGAAATAAACACATCTGTGTTTGCTCTTTGTGAAACAGTATATTGATAAAATTTGAATTTCCACATTTCAGAGTTCAGGATTATATTTGATTTATTCCTAAAGTCCAATGCAAAGGTGGATTCAAATAGTCTCTGTGACTAAAATAACAACATTACATGAATGTGAAATTTCGAGTGTTATTCTACCACCAATGAACATTGCGATTTGTTATAACATATAAAAACATGGCTTTTCTCTGTCTCTCTGGCTCTTTGGCAGTGAGAAAGGGTTAAATACTGTATATCCAGAACATTAAGTTTCCTTCTTTGAAAATCAGTTTAAAATTGTTTTATTAGTGGCAAATATCCTGGGAAAATAAACAAGTCATAACTTGAAATTGCAATTTCTGAAAAGATTCAGGTATACATCAAATCTTCCAGGAACACATTAATTGAACACAGATCTGTATAAAATAAGCCATAATGGATTTGAATGTCGTGGTCTCTTTAGCCGTGGCCTATTATTGAGTCAATACCAATGCCTGGTCTAATTTTTATGTGAATAGCTGCATTGTAAATATGTTTTATGTAAAAAAAAAAAACATTGATGCCTTGAATACTTGTATTTTCCTCACTGTTGATGTGGTGCACACACAGAGAGACATGCATGCATATTCTGGAAGCACAGGGCATTGACAGGAAACCTGTCTGCTTCACTGCACCCTGTACAGGCCTGATCTGCAGTGAACAAATCTTGTGATAGCCATAAACAACAAAGGCGAGATTTGCTTGTTTTGCTTGACTACATTTCCCTAAGCGTCGGCAGTCAAATAATACAGATCGTCATCTGATGGATAATTCCATGGACTGTCCTAGCAAGTCAAGTCTGTGAGGTAGTAAACAGCGGGCACAATGGTGGCTGAGCCGAGTTACACCAATGAGTAGAGAATATTTTGGTTGCATTTACCTGTTAATAACAGCAGCAGTGATTTAGCTGTGAATGACTGCTGAACACATGCGAGCAAATCTTACTGCCACGTATTACTCCAATGTCAATTGTCGTTATTGCAACTGCCTCTACCTGCTTAAACAACAGCAGTAAATTTATTCTTCACTGTGCTCTGTAATGAGTGTTGCAAAAAATCCATACCCATGAGGATAAGGTGATGGATTTACACATGCCATGTTTTGTCTTATTACAAATAATATAGGCAAAAGTTGTACCTCCAATTATTTTTAAATTTAATAACTTACATCCTGCAAGGATTTAGTTTCATGTGCATTATGGCAGTATTTAAAACAGTAATCCTAGAAGCATTGCTGTTTACTTAATTTCCACTAGAAGAAACAATTTAGATTGTTACTAGGTTTGTCCTGATGGTTTTAAACTGAATTTATAAAGAAATATCTAAATCTTATCATCATTCTATATTTAGCTGCATTCAGCTCCCCATTAATGGAATCAGTTATGGCTTACGAGCTGGCTACTGAGTTGTACTTAATTTTATTATATTGTAATATTGCAATTTCATGAAAACAAGACATCTCATAAATTCATTGTAAGACTTTACAACAGATGTCTTGGACTGTGTTGTAAATTTCAATGCTAATGTGTACTTTTAAAATACTCATGTCATGCCACCTGCTCTACGTGCCAGCCGTAGTCACTTCTGTCCCACCTTCAAGCTGTCTTCTATACCCTATGCACCTGCCAGCAGTTAACCCCTTCCCCACCTGTTGCCTCTTGGCCCATTATTCAGCCTTAACAAGCCCAAACGGCCAGCCTTTTGTTTGTGAACCTGCCCCTGGTCCCATTACCCACTTCACAGATGCCCGTGTTCCAGTCACTCTGAATTCAGTCTTGCTTCCTAGTTTGTTCCCAAGATCCCTGTGTACCCACTTCTTGTAACCGCTAATTCTCCCCATGTTACCTGTCTTAGATACCAAGATTAACCACCTAAACCTATCTAAGTCACATGTCTCCCTCTGTCCGGCCCTAGCTACTCTCTGAAATATCACTAAAACAAATAAATTTCCTTAGTGATGACGGGTGCTCTCCGAGTTCAACATTAAAATGGAGGGACTAGCACACGGACCAGAAATAAACCAAAATGGTCTTACTGTATCCTGGCTGACACAGTCACACTGCAGTGAATATTCGTTTGTGGTCTAATCTCCTCACTCAAACCTGGCAGCATGTTTAAAGTAATTGAAAATGACAGCAAAAACAACAGCAACATAGTGTAAACGTGAATTGTAAGAAATGTTTAACTAGAATGAAAACAGTGTCACAATGTACCACACTTATAATGGATAACTTACACACAGTGGCAGTTGACTAAAAATGTTAATGCTCATTTCACCTCCTGCAGCACACACACACACACACACACACACAATCTTACTGTAGGTGATAAATGCCTTTAAACAGGGGAGCACCAGAATAACTGATTCCACATAACTCAAAATGAATACAACACTAGATTTAATACTCATTACTCATAAAGAATTAAATGCAGTTGAATTTTCTTCCCCTCGAAGTGACTCTGTAAGGAGAGTGCTGTGTCTCCATAAATATACCCCCCCCGCCGTTCAGTTTTAATTAATGACATTAACATTACACACCACATGAGTACCATCATTTGGTGAAGCAGTTAAGCACACAAGATCAAAAATACATACAACTGCATCACAAAGAAAGCTTTATCTACTAACAATGACTATTAGGTATTTAGTGTTTATGTAAATTTTAAGATCTTTGATTCACTGTTGCAATGTTTTTGACTGTTGAGTGTCAGTTCATATTTCTCTTTATTGGAGAGGCCTATTTTTTACTTATAATACAGCAGTACAGTGACTAATTACTTGAATTACAAGTAACCCCAACATTCTTTAAATACAATGCATTGCTGCAAACCCTTTTGTATCCCAAAATCTAATTAAGTTAATAGATTTTGAGCGGAGATGCACTTCTCATTTCCGGCCGGTCCAAACAGTTCCTCATGCGTCAGTGTTAAAACTAACAACCACACAGCAGACAGAGAATGACTCCCCCGTTGCTGAGGAGGTAAGTGATGTGGATCTCGGTGTCCTTGGGCCCCCATTAAAGAAGGCCTCCAAGGCTTCTACGGGTTACTTTTCAAAGCCACTTACATGTATCAAAGAACACTTATGTTCATCAGAAGGATATAACGTGGGTGGAGAGATTCTCCACTAACTGTCTGTAATTATTTTTCTGATGTATTAGACAGCAGTAATTGGAAAAGTGATGTCTTTCCCAGTCATCACTCACTTAAAGCAATTGCTTTTTGAAACTTTGGTGGTGTGAACCTCTGAAATATTTCAGCTTAATAGAGATATAATATAAAGTGGAGTGAATCAGACTAAAATGCTGAGTGTTTTTTTTATGACTTCTTTCTAGAGCAGTGCCTAAAATGGACAAATCTCAGTTGATGCTCGATATAAAATTTGTCATTATTACTTTTTTTAAGAGTGCTACATTTTTCATGGAACATTTTTGTTAAATGCCAAAAAATTAATTTTCAAATATATTCTAATATCAGCTGTTTTGCTGTCATTTTAATTAATTCACAGATAAAAGGATTAATATACCACACTTGCTTCAAAGTTCATTGCATTTTGTTTATCTGCAATACAAATGTTAGCATGCCTATGCAGATGAAAGCATATATGCAATGCACAGATGCAACATACATATCTAATGTACAATACACAAGAAATGGAACATGTTTTAAAACTGTACAAATCATATTCATCTCATCTAGAGTTACATATAAAACTAGTAGTAAGATACTCATAACAACAAACTCTGTGGACAAATGGAAATCATTATGGCAAAAACATATTTGGGGACAATTATTAAGGCTGCATCATGGCTGCAAAAACACCTGCAACATGTTACTAAACATGCTGGAACATGCTGCAATAAAGGCTGCAACATGCTACCAAACATGCTGCAATAAAGGCTGTGACATGCTACCAAACGTTGCAAAAAAGGCTGTGACATGCTACCAAACATGCTGCAAAAAAGGCTGTGACATGCTACCGAACGTTGCAAAAAAGGCTGTGACATGCTACCAAACATGCTGCAAAAAAACTGCAACATGCTACCAAACATGCTATAAAAATGGCTGTGACATGCTACCAAACATGCTGAAAAAAAGGCTGCGACATGCTACCAAACATGCTGCAAAAAAGGCTGCGACATGCTACCAAACATGCTGCAAAAAAACTGCAACATGCTACCAAACATGCTACAAAAATGGCTGTGACATGCTACCAAACATGCTGCAAAAAAGGCTGCGACATGCTACCAAACATGCTGCAAAAAAAACTGCAACATGCTACCAAAGAAGGCAAAATGAAATTTGGTGGCTGAGCACAGAGTAGAACATTTACTATGAATTTTATTGCTGGGATAGGGTCCAGATCACCTCACCCCTGTGCTGAATAAACATTTAAGGAGTATAGTAGTACGTCTGTACATATATAGTACTTATGAGAGTACGTCATATTAGATTTTACCTGGTAAACTGGGTTTTTAGACTTGAGTTGAAGGAAGTGAAGGTAATGAATGGCCTAGAAGAGGATTCTAGAGTAGGTGCAAGGCCAGGCAAGGCAAATGTATTTTTGTAGTACATTTCATGCACAGAGGCAATTCAAAGTGCTTTACAGAAACAGCAATAGAAAAGCACAAGAAAATTAAAATACCAGGACAATTAAAAAAAAAAAATAAAAAATAAAAAAAAAACATGAAAGAAATATTAAAAGAAATTAATTTAGGAACAGTATCTACACATTAAAATGAAGTATGCATTAAAATGAGAACTAGTCAAAGGCTCAAGAGAATAGTAAAGTTGTCAGCCTCCCTTTAAAGATGGGTTGTGCCTAATTTCTTCTGGGAGTTAGGTCCAGCTGTGGGTAGCATACTAGCTAAATGCCATTTCACCCTGCTTTGTTTTGATCTTAGGCACATCTAGCTGACCAGTACCTGAAGACCTGAGCAACCTATTTAGTTCATAGTCTTTCAGAATGTCAGAAATGTATTCTGGACCTAGGCCGTGTAGTGACTTGTTTACCAGGAATGATACTTTGAAATCTATTCTGTGGCTAACTGGGAGCCAGTGAAGGGCTCTGAGAACTGGAGTAAGGTATACAACAGATTTGTTTGTGCAGTCGTGGTCCACATATAGGCAAAATGTCAATGATGAAATAGAGCGAAACAAAATGAAATTATAATCCATAGCTCAAAAACAGGGAAATAATCAGTAAGCCAGGCTGAGGAGTGCAGTGCAAATTAACACAAATCGCAAGTCAGAGAGCAAGAAAACTAGGAAAGGAAGCAGAACACAAGCCAAGTGCTCAGTATAGTGGGACACTCAGAACTTCACAAGCAGGTCATTGAAAACCAGGATCTTTTGCATCATGACCATTACTCAAGGTAATGAGCTGCAGTCGTGTGTTAGCATTCTGCTGAGGCGGGCGGAGAACAATCTGGGCTTGACGGATGGACGTTTGACTTGATGGGTGTGGCTTATGGCAGTGAAAGAAATATCATGGTGACTTTGGTTTAATTACACCTGCACTGTCTGCACAAATTAATGAATACCTTTCATCATTTTATATTAATACTGTATATACAATGTGCTACATATTGCTAAGCATTTTCTGGCTTTAAATATACAGTAGTTATTAGTCATATACTTTGAAGTTAGTCCTAGACTGGTTGGATCAAATTGCAATGTCTATATATTGAATGAATCAATATGATTATAAATATTCTTTGAGACAAAGAGCAATGATGATGAATGAATGAATGAATGAATCTAAGCCATAATTCCTTGATCATGATCACAGAAACAAGAGTACATATCAAAGGGGTCTCTTCCTGTGATGATGTCTGATTATCTGTGACTGAAGTGGCTTGACAAAACTCATCAAAAATTGCTGGAGTTATTGCAAATATCAAAATACGTGAATTCTTATACAACAGAGATAATTAATTAGTCTTCTTTATTTTCACCCTTCTATTAAGCTCTGCTCCAAGATATTAAGAAAGCTTTCTCTGTATTTGGAATGGAATGTTACATAAAATCCAGTAATCTGAGATTAATGTTATAGGGAATATTGTTCTACCATAACTTTTATAAAGAATGTCTATTACTACAAATGGTTGTATTTTCAGTATGTATTATTAAAGTGTTTCTTATGTCAAGCAGATGTTCCTACTGTAGTTTGTGCTCTCCCACAACTATGATAAAAACGATGTGTTGATTGTACGATACCTACTCTAACCTCAGATTCACAATTACAGTATTAATGGTTCCAGTAATTAATACAACAGCACATGCCAGACATTTTAGAAACAGCATTTTTTTTTTTCTTCTCAACCAGGGTAATTCATACCATCCAGGGCTCCCCCCCCCCCACACACACACATTCACACACACAACTCTGCATATGACAGGATAATTGAAAGGAACAAGGGTATTTAAGATGAAATCGTAGGACAGACAACTGCTTGGCAGTTTCCTAGATGAAATGATTCCCATATAAGGACAAGGGACAAAATCAATAAATCAATCAAAATCGGACTTTGGGGTCAAACTTTGATTTTAATTTTTATTTTTCCATATTCATTTTGTAGTGCCTAGTTGACACTTTAAAAGTAATGGATTGCTGACCGAGCTCATCGACATGATCTATACATGTGGTGCAGCCCTCCTCTTCAGTTATATGTAAGTGCTCTCACGCTCAAAGGAGACTGAAATGGGGTTTGAACCAATTTACATGGCAAGCAGAACATAGCTTGAAGCAGTAATCGCTTTCTTTTCTGTGTCACTCTCCCTGTTAGCACAATTTTGAAAGTGAATACCTTTATTCTGGATTATATATAAATATATAGAAACACCATATATATGTTATGTCGTGACGAGGAAAGGACGATAATGTGAAAGAATGAAAACACAGAAACACACACACACGTATATTAGGCTGTAACAACATTAGCAATTGAACCCAACACTGAGTCATCCATTCAGGATGTGAAAAGCAATGATTAGATTCTCGACAGGAAATGGTGCTATACCATAAAATGCATTATATGAATAATATGCATGATCCTTTGTCACGGATTAGTGTCACAGGAGCCCTATCTGACAGTTTGCCTGCAGTGAGCAAACTTCAGCACCATTATCAAACTTACTCTATAGGTGTTTATTGGGGGTGTAACGGTACAGTTTCGGTATCTTTATATTTAAGAAGAAAATAAAAACACATCACCTTTTAATTAAACAATGAACTTTATTTTGACTTTCTATTTTACGCTTTATTATTTAAATAAAGTTTAACATCAAGTGAACTACCTGTCTAAGCATTCTGTATTCTAAGCTTTGACAACCTGGAAATAGCCTAATTTGCCTTCTCTGTTTTATTTAAACAGGTTACATACTTGTATCGGCAATATTAAATATAAAAATAACCAAGTGCAAAATTAAGTATCCTCATTAGGTACCTTAATGAGATTTTACCATAATGAGTTTGTTTACCGTCTTTTTATCCCTCGTCATCGTATTGCACGCTGAATCTAAAATGTTCCCACATCGTGGATTTGAAAGACGGTGGGACCTCTTCGAATTATCTTCTCTCTGTCTCCCTACTAGCACTCGCCATTGTCACGTTGGAGCGAAGAGAATATTCGTTTTAGTTTAGCCTCTCTTCTCTAGCCGGTATGTACATACAAAGCCCTGATAGCCAGGAGGATAATTTATGCCACCTGCTCTCGTATAATGACATTTAAACCGTAGCCCTCGAAAATAAGACTGCCCCAGTTTTTTAGATGTATTTTTTGGGAAAAAACACTGTCTTATGTTCACGCCAATATGTATAGGAAAATGACAAAATGATATTGTAATGCCGCAGTACACATGTACGTACCAAACTGTTGCGGGCGTACCAAACGGTTCGATAATATACCGAATACCGTTACACCCCTAGTGTTTGTACTGATTAAAGCAGATTTCTAAGAACCTACTGATATGGCAGCAGAGAAGCAGTGCCTGGTCGGGATGTATGAGAAACACCATTAGTTGAGCTGCTGGACATATTAAAGTGACGGAACAGGAGTGCAGAGTGGAAACCAATTACACTGCTCATGGAAAGCCAGTTGACTATGGCCCTTTATGGAGGCCATACACTGATGAATCATGAACACAGAGTGGTAAAGAGTATTACAAATTTTGCAGGCATTAGGACAGGAAAGTTGCAATTTAAATGGGGTCTTCATTTGTCTTATTATTTAAAATAATATATTAAGTCATGAATCAAAAGCAAAGAGTCTACCCTGTAGAGTATGGAATGGAGATTGGTGGGTGCCACTTTTGTCAGTATGAACTTATTTCACAGAAGATTATGATTAATTTAAAGTAGAAGTGTACCAATTCTTTAGGCTGCGTCGGCAGTGAGTTTGCCTGTTTTATATTGTTATGATGGCAACATAGTATCTGTACGCTATTACAGACTGACATTCCATCCAGGGTATCCAATGCCTTGTGTCTTTTGTTTTCTAGGATAGCTTCAGGTCTCATGACAAAGCTTAATAAGTGTGATGGATGGATAGATGGATGGATGGATGGATGGATGGAGTGGAGGATAGGTGAGTGAAAATGGAAGTGAGACACGTGAATCATATTCAAATCCATTATCCATCATTGAAAATTACACTCAGGGCCACGCCATTACGTATGGCTGCTCATTTACGCACAGCAAATGATGTGGATGAAACTAAATAAATACGTACAGCATGCAGACAGGGTCCAGTTTCAGCTACTATGCAGCTTAGTAGTAGAGCAACTGAGATGTGTGATCTAAGTGATTTTCAATGTAGCGTGAATGTCTGGGTTAGACTTGGTTGTTCCAGCATCTTAGACACAGGCGCCATCTCTGGATTTTCACATCCCAGAGTGCCTGGAATTTACTGAGAACGGTGCTGCCCAAACAGTAGCAATAAGCGGCAGCTGTGTTGCTGAAAACACCTTGTTAATGAAAGGTCAGAGGAGAATGACCAGACTTGTTAAAGCTAACTCGAAGGCCCCAACTACAAAAATAATAGGCTAGTGCTAGAGTGGTAAGGCTTCTCTGAAAACACATCTCATTTACTCTCAAAGCAGTTCAGGTGACTGTTTCTGCGGGTGCCTTCCGTAAACTTTAGATAAAAACAACTCTTTTTTTTCACCCAACCAGTTATAAGATACATATATACAAATAAACAACCAAGCAAACAAAAGGACTTTCAGTGTAGCATGTGGAAAATTAAACAGATATTGCGATTGCCTGTTACTTTAAAAAAAAAACGAAGGCATTACATGTTGACTTCAAAAGGCTTCTTTCAGGCTTCATGGAGCTCTTGACCGGCACTCTTATGAAAGAAGTTCTTCACAACAGCAACTAGAAAATATTCCTAATCTGGTTTGCATAGCAGGACTTCAGAGTAGCTCAAGCATACCTCTGGGAGTGACTTTTCAAGTCACAGCTAAGGCACACTGAAACCAAGCAGACTGCTTTGGGATACAAGGTTACTAATTATCTTTTCTGTCGAATTACCCCTGCTGCTTCTTTTTACTGAAAAAAGGTTATTTTGTGATCCCATTTCTGTAAAGTTTGATTGCCGCTTGTGAATAGGATGAAGCTGATTTTATTCAATGTTGTGTTAACGTTTGACTAAATAAATTTCAAACATTTAAATTTGGAAATGCAGATATTCTCCAGTTTAATATATGATGTCAAACTCATGACAGAATCCCATTCTACCGAGCTGTCTTACAGGGTTTGTACCATGCATTACTCAGAAGGTTTGAGCTCAGTTAAAGTTTTCCATTGTTTTTTTTTTTTTTTTTTTTACTATTTTTACACTGAGCACTCTAGAGAAGGTATCTGAAATTTAGTACAAAGAAAGAAAAATGCAAATGTGAGGAGATATGCTTTGATGATTGATGCACAAGGTCTGTGAGTTATGTTTTCTTGCTCTTGTTTTGAATTTTGTGCCTGTGGAGGATCTTCCTGTGAGTGAAGTCACTTCAGAAAACTTTACCGAGTTAATTCTAGGCCACTAGGTTTCTTTGTTGACTCATAATTAAACACGAGATATATGTATTTTTATATATATAACAATGAATCCATGGCAAAAAATAACTAAATAAATCTACAAATAATGCATCAAGTTTCCTTTGCCATGCAAAATCCTCCTTTCCTTTTTTGGTTTTAGCGGATGCTAAATTCACAAGTAGGGAACCCCACAGAACATACACTAAGAAAATAGAGGATACAAAATTTCATATGTACAATATTATCAATTATACAGCACTATTTTAAAGAAAAGATGGAAACATAAAGACATTGAACAAAAAGAAAAATCAGGAAAATATTTAGAAAAGTGTATCAAAAAATTTATGAGGGGCAGTCATCCAGAATATACAGACAATAAATGATACGTCTCTTAAAATTCAATTAGATAATTAGAAATTGAAGCTTTTATAAATAGCGGTCCCCAGACTGAACAGTGTCACAGTACTGGGGGACACATACCACACAATCACACCCGGCAAGGTAGAAACTTGTTCTTTGAGCGCCTCAACCCTTCTAAGACCCAAAGGGCAGGGAGGCTCATATATAACCAGAAAGGCTGGAGGACACCAGACAGGCAAAACATGACATGGTGACATGGACGAGGCATGGCATGGCAAGGCGCAGGAACAGAGTTCCAGGGGGGATGCAGGCGCACAGGAACAAGGGAACCTTGAACAGGGGAAAGCTTGTCCATCCTTAGGCATGGAGTATCCATAGATTGGGGTACCCCTACCTCCATAGGCTAGATCACTCTTGGCAACCCACATATAGTAATACCAGCCACTGAGACAGACAGGCAGGCATACCGTGGCAGGGCCTAAGCATCCAAGGGAGCTAGGAGCTGGCTCAGAATGCTTTGTGAGGCAGTATTATTGAGCAGGACCCCCCAGGCACTCCTCCGGATCAAGACTGCCCAAACCAACTGAGCTGACCCAGGGAAATAGGCTAGGGAACCAGGCAACCACGTGCTTAACGAGGCAACCAGCACTAGGTGCATAATGAGGCAATTGCATCGCCACAGCAACCAGGTGCAGCACAAGGAAACCAGGCAGCAGGGGGAGGAGTCAGGGAACAGGGGACAGAGGGCGTGACACTATGAACAAAAAAGTTCCATCGCGTGCCCTGTCAACAAAAGAATATGAGATACTTAAGTATTGCACCACTATTGAATTGCAAATAATTAAATAATAATTATTATTAGCTTATTATGATCCACCAATTTTCTAAACTGCTTTATCCTATTCTGGGTCACAGGAGGGCCTGGAGCCTATCCCTGACAGCCTAGGGCACAAGGTGGGGGACAATGTGGATGGAGTACTAACCCACTGCAGGGCACAGTCACACATAGTCACACCAAAACACACACTACAGGGAATTTAGACCTGCCAATCAGACTACAACACATGTTTATGGACTGCAGGAGGGAACTGGAGTACCTGGAGGAAACCCGTGAAGCATGGGGAGAACATGCAAACTCCATGCTCACAGAGTGTAGATGGGATTTGAACCCAACCCTGAAAGGGTGAGGCGACAGTACTAACCACCATGCCCGCCCAAAATAATAACAATAATAACATCATTATTATTAATAATAACAAGAGTAATAACACTATTAAATTGCTCATTATTTCAATCATACCAAAATTTCAAACCTGCTCTAGCCAAAAAACCCAGCCATCTCTTCAAGCTATTCTCACTCCCACTAATCAACACGCAGCTTGAAATAATTATGGAAATTTTTGCAAACTAGATTTACAAAAGGTACACACTCTTCATGTCTTCATTTGGGTCATTTAAATGCCGTACGTATTGTGAAACAGAGTAAAATAAATATGATTATAATATTTCCAGATAGAGGAAAAAAGTCAATTGAATACCTTTTTTGAACACTGCAGAAATTTACTTTTGGAGAATCATTCACTATGGCATTCACACCTTCAGTCATCAGTATTACAGTGAAGGACCAGGCAAGGGTACCTGTTCTCCAAGATCATTTACATTATTTATAGGAGTGCTGCCTGCCGGCCGTTTGTCAGGGTAACAGCATCCACCAGTATTACAGCCTCAAATTGAATCCATAAGATCACTTACTATGCAGGTGATGTATCACTGTACTTTTTCTACAAAATTCATTCAAATCACTCTATGAGATAATTAATTTGGAAATTTTAAATTATCCTATTAACTGGAACAAGTCAACAATTTTACTACTCTTTGAGACTATTTGGGATTCTTCATCTCAGAGGCACCCTCCCCAGTTCACCCGTGGTACAGTCACACTCCTAGGCATGAGTATCTCCTGCAGTCTATCACAATTGTTCCATGCCAAATTTCTCACATTACATAAAAAAGGAAAACAGTAATAATAAATGAAAGCCTCTTGAACTTAATAGCTTCTGTTAAAGGGTTGTCATTTATTTATTTATTTACAATGATTCCAACACATCCCATCACACTTTACATTAGAGACATTATATATATATATAAATAAAACTAAATAATAAACACACACACACAAGAACATTACTATTATCCAAATCACCTACAGTGTTTAACTAAATCCTTCCTTCCTTCCTTCCATCCATCCATCCATCCTATAATCACAGGATCTGCTAAGGCTCATGGGGGGTGGTAACTTGGCCTATAGTTGGTGCTACACTAGGCAGTACTGGACACAGGGCTAGGAAGGCATGCCAGTCTACAGCAGGGTTCCAAAATTTTGTTGTTTAGTCACGCAGTCATGTCCGACTCTTCGCGACTCCATGGACCACAGCACGCCAGGCCGCCCTGTCCTCC
>JAACJT020023151.1:0-25480 GCA_009936485.2 Gymnarchus niloticus | reverse complement strand
GGGGGCGGGCGGGCAGGGGACATGAGGAGAGGTGTGGGGGTGGGCAGGCGACACACAAACACACACATACATAAACGCATGTTTGTTTATGAGAGATTCTGAATCAATTTTGACTTGACGCATATTGAAATAAAGACTTTCAAACAGTGAGCTCTGTGCCATATGCTGCCTGGTTTGGTCTCCAGGCCCCCCTGTGACCCTGGCCAGGATAGGCGGTAAGATGACAGACTGATGGAATGAAGAAATGGAAATTAGCATTAAAGCTAGAAGTGCAGGGAATATCTTTAAAGCTTCGCTAAAGGGTCCGAAGATGTAGTCTTTGCCAAGACATCTTCAGCGAGCCAAAATGGACGGCTTCTGATCTGGAGGATTTCCGATCAGCGGTGGCACAGGAATCAGGGTGGGAGGTTGGGACCGCGGCAGGCGGATCGCATCTTGAACAAGCAGGCCGGGCCTCACCCGCGCTAAAGAACGGTAACGGCAGACTCTGAGGCATTAGGACTAGAGGGGAAAACAGGGCAGAAGAGGAAGCGAGAGCATGAGCTCCCTAGTAGGGGGTGGAGCTGGGGCACACGGGTGAAGACGTGTGAGACGGAGCGCAGGAGAAGCAGGTGAAAGCCCTCACCACACGATTCGGCCGATTGCGCAACGTTATACAGGTGTACATCTCGTACTGCGTGAAAGGGTGGCCCACGTCGACACGTCGCCAAGCAGGAGAAGAGGTGCTTACAGCTCTTTTCAAGTATAAGGTTTTAAAAATGCTTTAAAAAGTTTGCTGAAAGAGCTGAAGCATAAAAAGACATCCGAAACAGTACCTTCATCAGTCGTTTGGGTCTCCCGCAGAAGCTGAAGCACTTTTGTCTTTTAATGTTTCTGCCAGCAAAATTAATTCAAAAGGAAGACAATTACTGCCATGACATCCTATTCAAACTCAACCACCTGCACGGGTCTTAGTGAAGCACTGCGGGTGAATTTACTCCCTAAACCTGCGTTTCAGACGAGTTCCCCCGCAACCTGGGAAACGGATGACACTCAGAATCATTTAGATCGTCGGCATTTTCAAAACGAAGCGCGCATTTCCAGCTCATTACGCCCCCGTCGGCCGGTCGGCACCATCAGGCCCCTCGACCTGAAGTCCCCTCTTCCGTCTGACAGCCGTCGCAAGATTCACCCAGCGGGTACCCGAGAGGACGTCTAATCACCTCGCAACCCTGCCGGGGGGTGCCCGTGTATCGGCGAGAGCGACAGGCTCTCCGAGCCTCAAAGCCGGCCCATAATCTCAGGGCTTTTTTGCTGCAGAGTTTTATATAATGGTAACTTCAGAGCGGCGGTGAAGGACAGTGAAGATGACTGGAAAACTTACGAAAAGCTTGGCTAAGAGACACGGTAGGGCTCCGGGGAAACCGCCAGAGCCCAACGTAATCAGAAAATTGCCAAAAGTGAAATTACCAAAAGAGGTAATCGGGAACTAACAACTCCAATCACCAAAGGAAGGGATGTCATTCTGTGGACCTGTCAGATGAGGGGGCATTAACGAGGCTGTGGGGGCACTCGGAGTTCTGCTGCCCAATCACAGCCATTTCACTCGATTCTACAGCACCAGGTGACGCAATGGCCCACGCCAAAAAACCGGATCACGTCCCCTTTTGTTCTCGGGTCACAATTTCAGCCCGGAGATCTTCTCCAGGACTCTTTTCACAAAACTGTCCATTTCCAGGCGAGTTCAATCAATGCGACTGCCGCATGACGAGCGAAGGACACGTGGAAATGAGGAGATCAGCATCAGCCAAACAATCAGAGGAAACGGCATCAAGTGCTAATCGCCACACATTTCTAATTAGTCCTTAATTGTTTCGTTTTTTTTTTTTTTAAGCCTCCCCTACAAATGGAAAAGCTTCCTCGGTTTTTAATTTGAAAGTATCAGAGCATAAAAGTAACCTATATAATTGGGGACAGAATTACAACCTCAATTAACCCGGAGCGAACGAGAAGAGTTTGTGCAGATGTCACGGATCCAGCCTCTGATCGGGACTTTGGACAGCAAGCCATCTACGCCGCCGGATTGACGACGGCGGCCCTGCCTCCCCGTCCAGAGGGATAATTAAGAAATCACAGGGCATCCGATGGCGATGATAACCGTCCGACGGGAGAAGACACCGTGTGCTTGCCGCGACATTCTTAAGATGGACGGCGTGCAAAAAAATGCCAAAGACACAGAATGCTCCGGCGATAAATGCAATTAATTAGTTCATACAGCAGCCCCTAACCACATTAACCTAGAAAAACCAAACGGCGGATTAGTCTGTAACACAGCAAAGCCACACTACTGGGTCTGGGGTCCGCTCACTGCGCTAAGCCTCATTATTGGGGATAGTGAGCACGCTCGGAAAGGGGCAAGGTAGCGCGATAAGGCAGAACGTGACCGTGGCGTTCTGGGTGGGCAGGAGACACCCAGTAACGGGCGATCTCACCTTCAGGTGCTCCAGGATGTAGGGCGGGTTGGTCATGCCCAGCCTCAGCATGGCCCCCTCGGGAATCACCTCCACCAGCCTCCACAGCAGAGAGGGCAGGTCCGTGCCAATGTCCTTCCCGTAGGCCCCGGTGTCCTCGCTGGTGAGCCAGATCTCACAGACGCCCTCTGGGGAGAGAGTTATGCAGTCAGGGTGGGGGGTGGGGTGGTGCTGGACATGTTAACACGGCAACAGAGGCGAGAAGAGTCAGAAAACGATGGAAGACAAACAGGCTCTATCAGGCGTTCACTGGAGCACGTCGACAAGATCGCGTTACCGTGACACCACTGAGAACCACCGTGAAGAGGCCTCCATCTAATCATACCGACTCATTCCAGCAGCCGCGTTTCGTACTGGTGCAGCTTCACTACCTTTCTCAAGGGTCCAACGGCAAGACTCTTCCTAGAACCAGCAACCTTACGATTGTGCCTTTAAGCACTGAACACCCGGGCAGATTGGTACAAGCAGTTCTACGCAACCCGACCAGAGCAGCGTGTGAAAATAAGCAGAAGGAGTCCTTCAAGACAGCCAGAAAGCAGCGAGTGGCAAACAGGTCACACCTACTCAGTGTGATGTGACACGCAGGCATTAAGGTACTCATATGGCAATATACCGTAAGGTCAAAAATCATGGGCTTCTCCCAGTCCGGCGGTACGGGCCACACTCACAGTCAGGCACACTCGCTCTCTATGAGACTCAAAAACGAGAACAAAAACTTCTGGGGCATAACCAGTCGGGGCAGACATTTCACAAACACTCATCTTCATATGCATCAAAGGAACGGGACCTCCGCAAAACTGCTGCTTTCATGGGCACCTGAAAACCAACATAACGCCTGATCTGTTCATGGTCTACGGGAGCCTGGCTAATTCTGTAAACAGCCACACTGTCGCAGTGTGTCGTGTCACCACGGAACGAGACGACGAGAAACAAGGGGGTCACTTTCCACTCTTCCAGGAACAGCATGATGCACCAGCAGAAAAACGGAACAAGAGATCAGTAAACAAAAAACAACCAAGAAAATCGTGACAGGAAGCATGCGTGGTCAGGAAACCAGCTGGCTTAAATCTGTCCACCACCGCGGTCACAGCCGGGCCCGTTTTAGCTCAGACTGAGCGTTCTCTTGCACATTGACGCGTAGAATGAGCTGAAGGTGGCCCGTCCGCCCCCACAGGCGAGGAATCCCCAGGTGCTCTGCTCGCCAAGCAATTAACACGCGGCAGGCATCACGAAACGACCGCCACGTGTTCGCCCGTGGCCCAAACCGCACTCACCAGAGTCCTTAATGAGAATTTACGATTTCGAGGCGATGCCTCCTGCACTAACATTCCGCCATAGGGGGGCAGGTTTTAGATTCACCTGACAGAAAATGGGGCCTCGCCATTGATTAATTATTCCTGGAACAGTCCAATGACCACCAACAGAACTGGGCAGAATTTTAAAAAAAAAAAAGACCACAAGAAGCTAAACAAACCTCTACTCCTCATCAAATAGGTACAGTTACCAGAGTCCACCACAAGAGCGGCGCTCTAGCACACATAAACTGTGCACAGTAGAGGCAAACTTTTCCATTTGTGTGGTGATGGCAGCCGTGACAGGAAAACCCAAATGTGCTCCCTGCTGATGTCAGGCTTCGACTCGGTTACATCCTGAACAGCCACACACGCTGCGAGAGGAAAGCGGCCTAAATTCAGGGAGGCTTTTAAGCCCAGGGGAAGTGGGGGAGGACAAGGCGGCAGCAGATAAATTAACATGATGAAACTGGAGGAAAGGCGTCCCTAAATGTGGCCCCAAAACAGGACGCGAGCGGGGATTTCCATCACACGGCCACTGCCGGGGGCTGTAGCACCATGTTGTTCTGCCCTCGGCGTTGTTTTCTTTCCTGGTGACCCCTCACTCGTCAGGGGTCCTACGTCATAAATGCCGTCAATGTCACATGGCATAGGTGGAGCTCTATTTTTTTTTTTTTTTTTGTGAGTTTCACTCTAGGTGTGTGCTAGAGGGATGGAAAGGAATGTGCCCTGCTGGAAACAAGGGGTGGGCATGGAAATGGGCTGGCAGGGCGAGGGGTACTCACAACCCCCATGAGGAAACAGCTGGCCAGAGGGGAGGCAGTGGCAGCAAATGCAGAGGGCCGCCCCATTTCCTGAGGAGCACAGGTTTCCAAACACAACATGAAACGGGAGTAGAGCAAGTACATGGGGGGGGGGGGGGCAGCCCATTTTCCCAAGGGTTTCCCTCCATGCTACAATGAGAGTGGCAGCTGGAATGAACTGGAACGAGGATGGCTGGTTTCTGTTTTAAATTTGTCTGGAGCATTATGGGTAACCCCACGTAAAGATTAAGATTAGAGGGGACGCACCGAGGTAATGTTAAGAACGCGGTACCTTCTCTCCAAAGGCGTTACCCAAGCACAAGCTAACCGTATCGAGCCACCAAAAACCGACCGGTGGGGATCTAGTCAAGACCTGGCTTGTTCACGGACAGGGCTTCCAAGGAAATAATCATCATCATCATCATCATCATCTTCAGTTCTCAGTGACAGCCTTGGCAGTGACAGTCCAGTGCCTCTGTGGTCGAGCTGACTCTGCAGGCCACACTCACCCAGGGAGCCGGGAATCCCCCCTGACCACTAGCTGGGGTAATTAAAGAGTGCCCCTTTGGTTACTGAAGACGCCCCCAGACCTCATGAGCACTGAGCTGAATCTACCCAAGGTGGTTCGTGGGTAATGGCATCACCCCACAAAGATTCCACCATAAACCGCACTAGAGGGGCCAGAGTTCGTCGTGCCGTGGATATTTGTATAAATCTCTTTTTCCCTGCAAGATGTTTTCCATGTGTGATAAACATTATGTTACCGTTGACGACAGTCTCCCCACTTCTATGAGGTTGCATTCGGGTTCCAACCGCAGGGGCCGTGATGAACTCCCCCCTGTGATGTGAACCACAGCAGCACAACTCAGCTCTGGGGAGCAGATGTGGCAGTTCACCACCATCTGATCACCGTCCGCACGCGGTTCAGGAGCGGTGGAGCTGAACGGGCACCGTTCAGACCAGAGCCTGAGCCGGGTGGAAACTCGAAGAGAGCAAACGGCCTTTAGAGTCACTAGGAGCAGGTGTACGGCACGGGGCTTGAAGAAACAACACAAGTTCAACTCTTTACACTCAATAAGACTCGCTGTACTGGAGAGTACATGCAGCAGAATTTCCAAGAACACTTTTTTTTTTCTCACTCTTTAATGAGCTTCCAGTACACCACTGGGCTCTCTCACCCCCCCAGTTTCTGTCTGTCTCTTGCTCTCTGTCTCACTCTCGCTAACCCACTCTTTATTTGTGTCTGTCTATATTTTGTCTGTGTGTGTGTCTCTCTCACACACACACACGACTGCTAACACGCAAATCAAAAAGCTAGATAAATACCAATAAAAACGTGATGATGGCACAACTGAGCATGTAAATCGTGCACACCGGGCAGTACCGTCCCCTTGCACACACGGGAAACAAACCCCCGCTACAGGGGTCCCCGGTGCACTGTGGGAGACGCCAGGGTGCACGAGGACAGCGAACACTCAGTGCCAGCCCACAGCTCTAAGCCAGCTTAACGTTAACCATGTGTGAGGAGATAAACGTTTGTCTTTTTAACTCTGAGTCACGTGTAATTACCAACTCCGAAACCTAGTCAAAGAAAACTTAACAGTGAAACAAAACAAACAAACATCAAAGATAAACCAAAGCTTTGGCATTTGCATACATTTTGTTAAAATAGCACGTAGAGTTGTGAAAGGTGGAGGTTTTCCGGTGTCTTTTGCAGGGTTAAGGTTCATCCTCAGCAGAACACGAACACACACACACACACACACACACACACACACACACACACACATACATACAGGGTCACCCCTCTGATCCACCCTCAGGATGGAAACACAAAATGCAGTGCAGACAGGAGCCAGGGCCTAAGGTCTCTGTTCCAGCAAGGATTAATGATGTCATTCATCACAGTGAAGGGGGGGGCTCCTCTGGGGGGCCATGTCTGACATCCAAGGCATCCAAGGTACAGAGAAGACATTGGCTCCCTGAATTTCCTCATTCCTAACCCCGTCTGGCAGCCCACTTGCGGAAGACTCCGGAGCCAGCAAAGAACTTTGGGCAGCCTGCGTATCCCGTAACATACTCTCTGCCTGTCGTCGTACGATCCCCCCCGTAACTACAGTACCGTACCCCCCCACCTACCGGGCCGGGGCACGGCAGCCGTATTCTGCGAGCATCCCTTCAATGGCCAAAAGGAACCCCGACGGTAACCCGCAGCAGTATAAGTACGAGGTTTTTGGTGACCAGTAATTCAGTTCAGTTACAAAACATTTTTTAAAGAACATTGTGATAAAATCAACACAATCAATACAATTCCACTCCAAATCAAGAGGCAGTTCTAATTCCCTGACTGATTATCAGCTAACGTTCCAATCACCAAAAAGCCCAACGTTTGTCAATCTAGCCAAGGTAACGTACCTACCTCAGACCTTACGGCAATATCACACAGCTGCAGTCTGTTAAATTATTAAGTCTTATTATCCTTTCAAATGATACTCGATATGTTTTGATAGCAGCCAAGGTCAAATGCTTTTCTGTTTTTCGCCACCCTTCCGAACCATGGCACCCGTGGCTCCTTGATCTCTCCGGATTCTGTTTGAGTCCTATAATGTTTCCAAACAAACAGGCAAAAATACAACAGTGAACAAAAACAGCCACCCTCACACTCTGAGGGCCCCGGTCGAGGGCCCCGCGGGACGCCAAAGCAGTGGGGTTGGAGTCTTTCCACCATATGTCATGTTTGGGGAGGCGAACCTCATTTCCACCGATAACGGAGGTATGATGTATGGCAGTCACCCCACGCCCCCGCTGGCAGACGAGTCACCGCCGAACCGAACACCAAAGCCGTATCGTCACAGATAGACACTCTTCAACAAGAAGGAAATCTGCTGCCGATTACGGCCGAGGGCTCTTTATCAAGCTCCCTGGAGTCAGAGAGAGATCATTTATTGCCGATTCATTAATCCGCATTAAAGAGTTTTGCCGTTTCAGAGAGGACAAACGGCAAACCGCTAACGACTAATTTCTTCTGATGCTCACACTCTGCGTTAGAAATGCATATCGCTGCATTAGACGGCCAACACGGCCCGCATTTTAAACGAAGGTATCGGCCTAAAGAGCGAGGCGTGACATCACGCCTGGAAATGTTTACGACTGGCATGCACGGACACCATTCCCCCGCAAACTGGCCTGAGAACATTGATATTTATTCGCACACTTTTGTCCAACGCAATGTACAATGAAGCAAAATACTTCAAAAATACTTAGTCACGTGCGTGAGGAGACAAGTGTAATTATCTCTGGAGCGAACGCCATACAAAACCGGATTCTGGAAAAAAAAAAAACTGAAGAGGAAAAAACAAGAAGGTTCCTAACAGAGGAAGTCAAAATACCAGAGCTTTCACAAGGGCTAGG
This sequence comes from Gymnarchus niloticus, assembly GCA_009936485.2. NCBI lineage: Eukaryota > Metazoa > Chordata > Actinopteri > Osteoglossiformes > Gymnarchidae > Gymnarchus > Gymnarchus niloticus. Next base: position 17,464 of record JAACJT020023151.1, on the reverse strand, counting down.
GGATAACCCAGCAGGTCAGCAGTTAGATGGGATAGTGGAGATCTTCCCGGAAAATACTGGTCTTGAGGTGCTTGTGGAGGCTGAGAGGGACTCTGCTGACTGGATGTGGACGGGCAGCTTCAACGCCTGATAAACAGCTAATTGTTTCGTCTGGAGTGACCCTCAAAACAGGTCTCATGCAAGCCAGCACTGGCTCTCTCCCGCTCTGCGATTCCATCCATCTCCAGACCCCAAAATGGCTCTTAATCCAGCAAAAGCTCAAACCGCCATCCCCATCCAATATTTCCCCGTGAGCCATTCAGACGCGGAGGAACCCAAAGTCCTTCGCTTACCTCCGCAAACCCAAAGATTCACTTAGCTGTTATACTAAACATTGTTAGAACATTTGGAGAGCAATCACAGCAGCTGCCAAACAGAGACAAAGGTACCGGTTAACGGACCCCACCGGCCATGTGGCCACACTTGTCAGACATCCCCATATGGCATAAACATACCAATGTAGTCAATGGCAAAACAGGATCTGGGCCGCAACATGAGGTGAGCGGTTCACTAAGTCAGCCGCGATGGGCGGGATAACGTGGCTCTACAGAGACCTATGGATGGCGATCGGCGGGACCAGAACCACAATGGGACCACGACATCACCGCTTTATCTCGCATTTATTGCTGTATACAAATTTACGACGACGTGACAGGCCAGATGTTCTCACATCTGTTAATATGGCATTAACAGCATCCTGCTCACTCCTGCTTCTTAAAGAGATATTCTCTCAGCAGGAGTCCGAGTGTCAAACTCTCCGAACAGCGATAAAGACAGACGAATGCTGCCTTTGGGACACGACCATAAGTACAAGTGGCTTCTTCTGATAACTCCAAACACACACGTACACTGGGGTCACGTCCAATAACGCCGGCTATCGCGGAGTCGCCTCAACCACGAGTCGCACCCGAGCCCCCCTCACGCCCAGAGGTGCCATGCAACAAGGAGGTGGCGGACCACTCGAGGACGCAGAGCTGGGGTGAAGGGGGCTGCCTCTCCACCAGCGCTGGCTAGCCTCGCCGTTAATCATCACCACACCCTGACAGAGGTGCTGCAAACTAACACCATACCAGGTAGCATAGCAAGAAAGAGGCCTGCTGCTGCAATGCATCGTGGGGTAAAAAAGCAGCCCAGTGATCTCGGTGATACCGGCGTCCTGAGGCGAGGGGCCAGCCAGTGGACCATTAACGATACCGGGCGACGGGTCACGCGCACCACACCGGCGATCCCCCAGAAAACACCTGGCTGTCCGCCGGCTGAGAAACGCGGCAAGGCTAGCGTGTCTCAGGCGGGGCCGGTGCGCGTCTTCGCTTTGCCGCGAACAAAAGCAGGCCAAGCTCACGGCTATGCGGAGTCAGGGGGATACAGATGAGTAAACAAGTATCCATGCCACGAGAGGGGTCTCGGAGGCCCGTCTGACCTTCATACGAGCTCGGTTACCCCACCCCCCCACCAAGGCTCCGGGCCACAGCCCCAGCTGGGGAGGCAAAAATAAATAAATAAATAAACAGAGCGCCGGCTATGAAGTGCTGGCTTCAGGAGGCTGGTTCTCAGCCGGCGGGCTGCGACCTCGTCACTCCGATTCACATCTCCTGGTTATCACTCCGATTACGCTGGCCCGCTCCTCGGGAATAATTAACCGTTTAACTGGAACATTCCTGCCGACGTTCGGTGCAGCCCTGATTACGTCCCAGGCACGTAGCCGGGTATATATATTTTTTTTATATATAAGTCTTCTTTAATGTTTGTTCTGTTGTTGCAGCTTATAGGCGGAGATGTAGGACGCAAGCAGCCACACACAGCTCAACGCATCAGTACGACCGAGACATCCCCCGGGATGTCCCCGGTGAGCGAGGGGCGTGCTCACCTCAGGGATCCGGCCGCGTGTGTTTGGGCGCGCTACCGACCGAAGCTCGGTCAACGTCGACGCTAGATCTGGCAAGCTTTCAGCCTAATTCGTAAATATTTTCGATACGCCGAGACGTTAATTGTATAGTTTGTCTGAACTCCCCGCGACTAATGAAAAGCATGCAGTCATTACTGTGCACTAATTATTCACTGCTTCACGCAAATTTAATTACCTGTCAGTCTCGTTTTCATGATGGCACATTTTATCTAAAAGCATCAATAGATATTAGTGCCTCGGGCCAATACAACCAATCACCCCAGTGCATCGTGGGAGGCCGGACCACTTGCTGTACCCACGATAAAAACACATTCAATCTCAATAAAAATAAAAATGCATCATCCTTAAAAGTCATTTTTAATTCACAACTGCAGGTGAAATTGTACCAATTACTGCGGCATTTAATTGCTGTAATTAACAAGGCTGCTCAATCATTTCATGACGGCAAGTGCTGGCCATTGACATGTGCATGTTTGTGAACTGCAGAATAAGTGGGGTGGCACATATAAATAGATTTTAATACTACATACTACTCATAATCAAATTTACACTTTATACAAACCCCAAGTGTCCAACAGTGGTACCCCAGAAAGGTAAAGGGATCGCTCGAGGATCGCTCCAAGTGAATGCAGGGAAAGTTCAGCCCATGAAACTGGGGCCACCAGTGACCAGTCACGGTCAGCGGTTGGTGCGGTAGAAAGGAGGGGCTCAGCCGGGGTGACCAGTCACGGTCATCACCACTACCATCATCATCATCATCATCATGGCCTTATTCCGACTCCAGAGCACTTAAATGGGAACCCCCTCAACGTTGATAGGTCTGCATGCTGATGGATTCTGTTACACCCCAACCCTAGACTGGGGGGTCTTAACATGGACACACACTGCCAGAGAGACAACTGCCCGGACGTGAACATGACTGATATTCATAAATCAGGTGTCAAACATAATGCTTAAAAGCAAGAGGAGAATTCCGTAAGCCAGAGAAGGGTCTATAGTGTAACCCTCATCGAAATAACTGGGGGTCTGAGAATAGACACACGGTGAGTAATCACGGTGTGCATGACGACCGCCAACCAGCAGAACCCACACCAGCATACGTCTCGACCTACTCTGGCGTCGTGACCACGCCTGCTACCCCAGAACACCACGGGCTGCAGGGCTGGTTTCCACAGGGCCTAACCGTAACACCGCCATAACCCGCAGGCACACGGCACTCAAATGAACTCAACTGAACCACGTTCGCTCGCACGGGCCGGGGTCCGACGCCAGCCCCCGATTCGGCAAGAGACAGGGATCCCTGACAATTGTTTTCAAAGGCGGTTAAGCCAAGTCCCGTTCCCAGCCTTCCGATCAAGACCACATCGGTGCTACAACGAAACAAACGTGGCGAGGGGCAGTTCAATCAACCGCGAACCCGCCGAAGAACTGAAGCGACGCTGCCGGACATAAGATGAAATGTCAGATGCCCCCCATCAGATAACAGCCCCCCCTTCCCATTATCTGTAGACCGTACTGTCAGCCTGGCCCCTCCCAGGCTAGACCCACCCCCACGGCTTATGGGTTCAAGGTGCTGGGCCGTCTGTGAGGTGGATCCCTGGTAATATTCATTTAAGAGAGGCTGCCAATAAAAAGACAGCATTTTATTCTAATATTCTCAGCAAACAGGAGTCCACCATGGCCTAATGTCAAGCAATCACCATCCCCCACCCCAGTTAGTGGGACGCATTTTAGGGACTCACCCTTTACCTGCGCAGCAAGGTGGAGGTTAGGCATGTTGGTATAAAGGGACAGGATGGAGTCTGCAGCACAATGAAAGATCCCACAAAGAAACGCAGTAGGGGTGGGGGTCTCGTTCGAGCAGGTCCATCAGCCCGACGTCCAACCATGCACGTGGGCGGACGGGGACCACCTGGCCGGGGTGGGGGTGAGAATGCTGAGAGCTGGGTCACCAGGGCAGTAAACCAAACAAGCCCCAGCCAAGAAATGGCTAGTGGCCCCCTGACGTTTAGGGGGACCCATGTCGCCCAGAATTGGACTGGTGTCTGTCTCTTGACCGCAGCAAAGCGAAAAACCATGAAGAGCCCTTAGAACCACCCAACAGGAAACCAAACAAGGAGTCTATCTCCCCCAATATGCCATAGACGAAGAGTAGGTCAGCCTGCGGTCACCTGCCAAAACAGGTATAAAGGCAGGGAACATCTCAGTGCCAAAAAATCGACTTTTCCATGGATGGTTTTGTGAGAAAGAGGTCGCCCTTATCCGCCTCTCCGTCCTTTTGACGATTCCTGGCTCCAGCATTGTTTGGCGCGTTCGGCTCAGCCTTGTGTAAACAGGGTGCACGGAGAGCACGCTAGTGAGCCCCCCCCCTCGCACTGACAAAGACAGAGCTACCCCAAGCCCACCTTCTATGCCTTTCTTCCCATTTTTCCCACTCCAAGGTCTTAATTAACCCCCCCCCCCATTCTTGGGGACTAATCTGACCACGCACCCTTAACCATCTCCTGCGCCTCAGATGGGCCTTTCTTCTACACAAGGTCACGCTGCATCTCCCTCCTTTTTATCGCTCCACGCTTGCCCTACCCTTTCTGAGGTGCGGTCCTGAAAGACAGCGGATCGTTCGCGGCATATAGCTGGGGGAAGCCGTGATAAGCTGGAGGACAAACAAACCCTGCTGAAAAATCAGATTTCCCATTAATGACACTGTCACCCCCCCCCAAATCGTCTAACCTTCCGCTTTTCCACCCTTCCTGCCACTACCATGGAAACCACAGGATACCCCAGTCTAAACAGTCTCAGGGTTAGGAGAGGAGAGGAACGGCAGGCCTCCGGGTCCGAGATCATTTCTCCACAGGACTGTCGATAAGTGGTGCTCCCTGGATGAGGGTGGAGTCACAGAGGGCGTCACGTGGGCACCAAACACCCAATGAACAGGGTTCAGACGTGGGCGGAGTCAGGATGCAACGGCAAAAGAAAAGCACAAGGGAGGCCCGTTTCCGAGGGCGGACCGTGCGGGAGGAGAGTAAAGGTTAGCCGGGAGGTGTGTGTAGCTCCACGAGAGAGACACGCTGACACACGTCAGTCTGGACCACTACACAATGTGAGCGAGTTCACACGTGAGTAAGACATTTAAAAAAAAAAAAAGACAGATGTTAGTCGTCCTCACACTATAAACACCGTGTGCCACCGAGGACCACATCACACACCTGCCGTCCCAGACCGACCCCCCCGCGTGTCTCTTCTGACTATCGGTGTAAGCGGCCCTGGATGATTACAGTATTTACATGGTATTTCACCCATACGCGGTTGGCGCTTTTTCTGACTACTGAAAAGACGATTTCCCTTCTGTCAGCAGCGATAAACAAGCATTTTAATCACATGATTAAATAAGGTTTGTGCCATGACCATCCCCCCAAATTCATAGACGTATGGTTAAGTGAGCAGAGGGCATTAAACGGTGAGTGAGTGACTGAGTGAGTGAGTGACTGAGTGAGTGACTGACTGCTACAGTGAGAGAATTAATGAGAACCCGAGTGAGCAAGTGAAAGTGTGCAAACGACAGGACAAGAGAATGAGGGTGAGAGAGTGAGGAAGAAAGAGAGAATGAGAGAGAGTGTGACAGAGACGGTGTGAGTGAGATGAATGCCACAGCAGCGTGAGCACGCTTTGATCACACGCCTCAGTGAACACGCACACACACAGATCCACCTAATATGATACGGTGAGGCACTGTGCACCAGCGTCCACTTCCTGTCCCCCAAAAATGAACAGGAAAAAGAAAGGGGAAGAAAAAAATGCATCTGGGGTGCTACATCACTGGGCCACCAAGACCCTATGAGGCCATGGCTGAAGATCTGCCCCCAAGTACCCCCCCATGAAAACAAGAGGCGAAGTGTCGCTGTCCTTCCTATCTGTACACCCCAGTCTGCCACTACAGCACAAATCCAGTCACTCATCCAATCTGGCCCTTTTTATGATGCATTTTTAAGCCTTAATTATAAAGATTAAAATCAGCAGGTGCATTTTAAGGGACAGCACTCGAGTCATGCCGGGGGGTCCGGAGTGGTTCGTCTGCGTGTGGGTCTGTTACCATTAACGGGAAACGCGGATAAGGAAGCCCTCGTCTCGGGATGAACGGACCGCTGGGAGTGCGGAGGGCGTTGCGAAAAGACGGCCCCCTGTGTCTGAAGCAGCCTCGTCATATCTCTGGGACCCAGAAGGCCGGAGTCTCAGGAGCCCCCACGCCAGAGGAGGCCCTCAGAGGAAATAAACACTCGTCAGAGAAAGATTAAAGCAGGGCACCTTTCTGCAGGGGCCGGCCCCTCAGAGGCACTGAGGTGTGATTGGCTGTGGACCAAACCCTGGGCCTGGCTGCTGCATGGGGGTGGGGCCACACAGTCATGCTTCAAACAGCAGGGTGGTGACTTTAGACAGAAACCCCCCCCCCCCAACACAAATGCCCTAAATCCCCAAGCTGCCGCCCCCACGTAGACGAAGGCCCGTCCCAGGCGTGACCTATATGCGTGGCCTTAAGCAGCAGCCGCATGCTTACATGCGTGGTGATCAAAGCCTACATATGTCTGCTTTCACATGTAGTCTGGGTGCAAAAAAACAGACGGCCGCCCATTTCATGTTATGAAACAAAACCATGATGACATACCTAAATTATTTGGGGGGGAGGGTAGACCCCTGGCGTCAATGTCGAGCTCAGGTTCACCTTGTTTTCAAAATAACGTCAAGACTTCAGCCAGCGCGAGCGAACCGTGCCACACTAAGGCAGTAACACCAGACATGCAGTCCAGAACACCCAGCAGAAACGTGCTGAAATCTGCTCATCCTCACATTTCAGTTATCTTTAAATAAATCTTTGTTATGACAGGTAGTTAATCTGACTTCTAGTAAAATATAAAAATTAAAGCCCTTCAAATTAAGCAATACAAACATAAAAAGACTGAAATATCATTTATTCAATTTATGGACCAAAGACCAGCAAAACAAAAAAAGTCATTTTGATTTTTTTTTTTTTTTAACATGAAAATCAAAACAAATTGAAGGTACTGGGGTGGGGTGGGGGCATTTCCAGTCTTCATACAGATCTGCACGGAGGCTCGGTGACCTTCATCAGAGGATGCTGTAAACTCGTATCCTCAGCCTGAGGCCGGCAGACATGCGTAAACACTGCTGTGTGGCTGGAGAATGAAGCATCCATTTAATTGAATTGTAGAGCGCGTCCCTAACGGACCGCGTGGTATCCGGCAGAGTAGGATGGGCTCTCGTACCCACCACCCCGACACCCTGAACGGGTGGCCCTAACAGCAGGCCTTTAGCTTTCGATCTCATCGGAAGGTATTTGCATGTGAAAAGCATGTAAACGCCCCACCCCAACCCCCGCTGTCAGGACGAGGAGACATTAAACTCCCCGGCCCAGGGCACGCTTAATGAACTTCCAGAAACAACACAGTGGAGCGTAGAAGCTTAGGGATGGAGCTGCTAACGAGCACGCTACACCCACTTACGGGATGCTAATGATTTAAACCCCCCCCCACTCCAGCTCAGTCCTTGTCACCCGTCATTGGGAAAGGACCCCTCTCTGTACCATGAAAACGAGAGGAAGGGTATGGTCAAATATTCAAAGTGGCTTTGATGAGCTGGGAGCTCCCGGAGGGGGTGGGTGAGACCTCCCCCCGACACAGGTGTAGCACAGAGACACTGTGGAGACCGCACAGCTGGCCCCACCCACTGCTTACTCAGGCCACGCCCCCACACTCATCCACGGGGTTAGAAAGCCGACTGGCAAGGTGCCTGGCAACTGACGTGGAAGCAGGGTCGTGTGTGCGGCGGTGGGCTTGGCACATGCAACTTCAGCTGGAGATGTGAGCGGGGGTCCCCGGGTGTGACAGGGAGAACAGAACGCTCATTACAGATTTAAGTAACAGCACAAAGATGGCAGGCAGCCATTAAAAAGTGAAATGTATTTCATTCGGTTAATGAAACGGACCCAAGCAAACGGCAAAGCAGGACAGGAAGGCGACGTCGCCTTAAAAGGGCAGGGCTCGTTTTCAGCATCGGTGGAAAAAGCAATGCTAAACCATCTGTGGAGGGAGACAGTTCAGAACGAATAAAGCGGCCCCCGTGCATTTTATTTTCTTAAATATTTTTATTTTTGTCTAGCTCATCTCTCTCTCTCAGGCTGATGTCACCACGTGTGATGAAGTGCCTTTCCCGGGAGTGGTCATCGGAGCCTAGCAGCGACGCTGGCATCCAGACTGTCACCCAGCATGTCACCTCATGTGTATCAGCTGTCACCAGCACAGAAACAGCGCTGTGACCTCGACATGAGCCAGGGACATGAGCACAGGGTCATCGCTGGAACAGCCCAGAGAACGGTGCAGTGAGTGCCCCGTGTTGTGGCTCGAACCGTCACTCAAACCCAGCGGGGGCGGGTATAAGGGCAACATTTGGAGGAGGGCCCAGAAGAGGGCCCTAGGGGGCCCCAGACAGCCCCACGACCTGGTTCCTTGCTCCTGATTTATGAACCCGCTTTAATTTCATAAATCGATTCCTTGAGGTCAGAAGTTAAGTGTGTCATCTGGTTTTTCGTTCTTTGGGTGGGGAGGACATTTTAAAAAGCGGAACGAGGTCACCGGAAAACAGTTGGCCGCAACGCTAGCGGGAAACCAACTCTGAGAGGCAAACACCTCAACAGAGCCTCTTCATCAAAGTTTGTGGCTAACAGAGGCTCATATTCCTTTGACTGGAAGAGCTGGGGTTCCACACTGGGCAACCTCACCTCTTCACAGAGGATCCACCTCCTCCCAAATCTGACCAAGGGGCCACAGGGCTGCCTCTCACTGCTGGGGATGTCACATAATGCCAGCAGGACGGGTAGCTTGGGGCCATCGACACAGTCACACCGTTCGGTGCATGTGTGTGTGACCCAGGGCTCGAGTGTCGGCTGTGTGAGCAGAGACTCCAGCGCATTTGAATAGAATCACATTGGGCTCACTTTGCCATTCACTGCGAGAAAAGTGCTTCAAAGGAATTCTGTGTGAAGGTGTAGCTTGGGGGGGGGAGGGGTGATTTACAGATAGCTGTTAATGTAAACACATCAGACCAACTGAAATTTCTCAACCCCCACCTTGGGTCTCAGATTGAGAACAAATAATAGCAGACAGACCCTTTCCTGCCGCAGTGTTCATGAGGAAAGACAGCAGGCAAAATAGTGCTTAAGGACAAGCGTTTAACCCCAAGACCACTGCTCAGTCCATCTCGAAGAACTGAACAGAGCAGAGAGACATCTGAACTGGATAAACGGGTATAAACCAGTAAGTCACCGGAGTGGAAATGAAAACTACCAGCTGAATTTACCAAAAAAAAATGTCTTACCGGAGAGAGGCAAGATCACAGAATGTCATCAAACTAGAAAACTGCTAACCTAAGAAGCAGTATCCAAAATCGGTTAAACTGTGTAAACAGCAAACACCCCCCCAAAAAAAAAAACACGAAATTCTTTGAGCCGTTGTGCAGAACTGTGTGTTGTCAAAGGAGTCATAACAGAAGCTGAGCACTGTACCAGAAAACACATGTATCGAGCCAGGCAAAAATAAACTCCTCGCACGGCTGCCAATTTAAAAGCGCTGCTGCCACCTACAGGTGGTTCAGTGAAATTATTTACCATCCCCCCACCAAAACAACGTGCTTCTGCCACAGACCTCAGACAGTTGAGACCCAGGGGGTAGGGGGGAGACAAAGAAATAAATTGACTGCTCTGTTCCGAACATTAAAATAGCTAAGGACGCTGTTTCTATTAGCTGGGGGAGGGAAAGATATTTAAAGGGCAAATTAATGTCTAACTGTTATTCAATTTCACACGTATGGTCAGATTAGGTGATGAAAGGCGTTTACCTGCACACGAAACATTAAATGTCTGTCCCAATCAGAGACTTACAAGAAACGCTTTCTTAAAATGAAGCGCAGAATTCAAGTAAACCTCCTCTCAATTTGCAGGTCAGTTTAATAACCCCCTTTCTGAGGTTGTCGGGCCCAGGGATTAGGCATTATGACATATCACCAAACTGACGTCGACCAGGAGATATCGACCACGTCTGATAGGCACCATGTGGGCATGTTTCACCTGTCCAACCAGAAACCCCAAACAACCCTCCCCACCCAAACAGGCCTCAGTCTGGGTTGAGGAGTCGCCTTCAACCCCTGAAAAGGGACCACTTCAAACGAACAAGGAAAACCAGACAGACGTCCCACAATCCTCTGAGGCAGCCAGCCAACCAGATGCAACTGAGCAAATTCTTACATAGTGCAACGTGTTGGCCTGGGGAGAAAGGGCTTCTTAAACCTCACACCAGACTACCTTCGGACACCAGCCGTCAGTTAGGATCAGATCATCACATCACACGATCGGTCCATTAAAACGATGAGAAAGTAGCAGCCTTTCGGGGCTCGTCTGAAATCGCCAAACAACCCCATCTCCCCGATGATGAAGTCGGGCGTCAGATCTCCCCAGCGCCGGTGTGAGGTGGAGATACCGTCGGCCAGCGACCCCGTCTGGAGAGACCGACGTGTGGAGAGCACCGGACATTCACCTCGCTGCCATCAGCGCTGTGTCACCGTGTCAAGGTTTAACAGGGAAGCATCGCTGAAGAATCACACCTGGCACAGGAAACAAGACTGCCATTCGAGGGCTGAATAGGAGAGAGCAGGAGGGCACAGGGGCCTGGCAGATGGTGTATTGGCACTCCCTCACCTCCATCCATTCATCCATTCTTGCCCCGTGCACTAGGGACGCCACCTGGCTGGGATGAAATTACCTACACCCACCCCCCCATGCAGACATGCGACATAGGGCCAGGTGGTAAATCACAAGACATGAACAATACACAACCTCGCCCCCCCCCCCAGGTTTTTTTTTTTTTGGCTATTAAGATGCTTGACAGTAGACAAATTGTTTTCTTTTTTTTCCTCCTAGCTCCCCCCCCCCTTGCTACAGGGCCCTCATTGGCCTTGGTGAGCAGTGACATCACCCTCCCCACAGCGAATAACGGCGGAAGGGGGGGGTGGCTCAGTGTGCAGGTGCGTGTACTCAGTAGAGAGCCCCCCCCCAGGCAGTGGGTGTGTGTATGTGTGAGTGTATGAGTTGCCCCCCCCCCATGCTGTCGGCATCTCTGTGCACTGCTTCTCAGCGGCAGGGGCGGGTAGTAAAAGTGGTCAAAAGAAGCAAAGTAAAAATGGCAGACGGAGAGGACAACGCCGGTTAAATCCTGCGCTTTCAAACAGTCGGGGTGCCCCATTCCATTGGACTGCCCCCAGTTCCTCTTCCAGGTCAGAGGTCACCGGCCCTGACGGCCTGAGTACCGTAGCTGGTACACCTGACTACTAGTGAGCTTCCCAACACCTTCTCACACCCTCGAAGGGTGCCATCGCCGACACTGCAGTATGGGGATGGACCCCAGAATAATAGTGGCGATGACGCACGAGGCTCTGCCCACAGACTCCACCCACACTATTGGCCAAGGCCACACCTCTGGGAGCAGGCGACACAGGACATCATCGTTGATTTCAGAGGAATGTGTAACCATAACGTGATGTCTCTATTAATATTAATGTCAGCTTTCAGGCCTGGGTGGTTTGGAACACACTATAATATGGGACCAAAAATCAGCATCTGGACTCAAACCCCCCCACACCCCGGCTCCACTGAAGCTCTAAAGGGGTTTTTATTTCTTTGATATGACACGAGCACAGCGTTTTCAGGGGACCACTTTAAACGTGATACAAGCCCCCCCCCCCCCCAAGCCATGACCAGCTTCCTGGAAACAGACCATGCTGAAAGACTTCATGTTATCGGTACCTGGAGCGAAATGGGTTAGATGTTTGCTACATCGTCATGGCAACTTTAATTACACAGCAGGCCAAAGCTGTTCATCCACCCATACACCTGGGAAGGGGGGTGCTTGGACCCTTCGATATCCCCTCAAGGGCTCTCGGACAGTATCGACAGCAGGATATCGATTACATTAAAACGGCCTATCGGAAAACCCGCAGTTATTGCTGAAAGTCCACTTTTACTAACTCTCCGTGCCGGGTGGACCAGGTCCAATTCATCATGCCGAAGGACAGACAGCGATTTTGTGACTGGTGAGGTCAGAGACGCTCTCTGGATAATGAGCACAGAAAGGCCACGCCCCCTTCTGGTGAGTACTGTGCCGTGTGCCGTTCTCGGATCGTCCATATTAAAGCAGTGAAGCGTCCAGTTGCACTGGAGAGAGACACTGGTGATGGTGGCAAGAGCCAGAATGGATCCCTCAAGCTGTGTTGGAGGACCAGAGTACACTGAGTTAGGCTGGACTGGACCAGGACAGGCCTGGCCTGGGATCAGAAGGCAGGTCAGTGAAGCTGACCAGCACCAAGCCGGGCTGAGAGGGGCTGGATTGGGCACAGGAAGGTCTGTTAGGGAGACTTTGCCTATACTGAGCTCAGCTTGACTGGACCAGACTGGGCTGGGCCTAGTACAGGAAGGCCTGTTAGGGTGGTCTGGTCTATACTGAGCTCAGCTAGACTAGACTAGACTGGGCCGGGACAGACCAGGTGGAGGAAGGCCTGTTAGGGTGGTATTGGTCAATGATGAGCTAGGCTGGACCGGACCAAACCAGGCGGGGACAGGTACAGGAAGGCCTGATAAGGAGGCTTGGTCTATGATGAGTTAGGTTGGATTACACCAGACCAGACTGGACCAAGTTCAAGAAGGATTCCACAGTGGAGCTTCTTCCCAGCCATGAGGGAGGCTCACCGAGAGAGAGAGAGAGAGAGAGAGACAGACAGACAGACAGACAGACAGACAGACAGGCAGACAGGCAGACAGACAGACAGACAGACAGAGGTCAGGGCCAGAGAGCCATGGCTGGACTGCAGAACCACATTTAAAAAGGTGAACAGAACCTCCTCGTAATGTCGCATGAACACGGCAAGCACTGAAATCAGTCCAAATGATGAAAGGTAAATCACTTGTATATTTTGAATTAACTGTGACCCTCAACATGAGAGGCAGAAGATAACAATGAGAATTTGAATGGCTGTTTTTCTTGGCTGGGGTTTTCTAAAGTATGGCGAACTCAATAAGCTGGAAAACACAGCGGCTTCACACATCATGACAAACAAACATGAAAAGAGCGGAAATACTTTTTCACCATCACTAATACACACTTTCAGACCAGTGACACACGACCTGAGAAAGTCACAAGAGAAGATGAACGAGACTTGTGTAAGTGAAAACACAGACAAGGCATTCCTATTGGCTGTAAGCTCTTATTTCGATCCTTTTTCACGTCGTTGTGTCCAACTGCTGTGAGTTTTCACCCAGGCATAAATCATCGCACTGGCAGACAGCCCAGTAAAGGGGGGAATTAGACTAACGTTTGTGACGGGAAGCAGAACTCAAGACCAAAATAAAAGGGAGGTATGTCGATCATTTAGAGAAGTGTGGGGTACGTGTAGATCCCATAACCCAGAACTGAGGTTTCGATACCAGTAGGCAGCCTGCAAATTACTGAAGGCCAGACCCTCCTTGATGAGGATCGACTTGGGGGGGGGGGGGGTTACCCGCGAGCCCGCCGAAACGGTCACACTCAAGCACTGGAGGGGTGGCTCCTGCCATAGAGGCCTTTACGGAAGACACGAGTCCGTCAGAGTGCCGTCTGGATGACATCAGGTGCTTCAGGGCGCTCTTGAATGCGTGCGACGCTCACGGCAAAATTCAGAAGTGTACGCCAAGCGAGAGCGAGCGCAGCCACAACTGAGGCTCACTGTCACGCTTGAATCGCACGTCCCCGTCGGTCTGGACATGAACCCGTTTCAGTCGTGCCGCCGGGGTAGCGGGCGACGCCATGGCTCAATGGGTAACTCAGTCAGCCTCACACCTCCAGGGCCGGCGGTTCGATTGCTGACTCCCGCTCTGCGGAGAGGTTCTCTCTGTTGTTCGCAGATCTTTCTTCAGTCCAAAAGGACGCCGTTAGGCAAGACGGCATCAAATTACCCACAGGGTGATGGACCGACATCCTGTCCGAATGGTCCCCTTCCTTGCCCAGAGCATGCTTGGATAAGCTCCAGGGTGACCATATCTCCATATCGATAAGCTGATGGCCGATGCTTTGGAATTGCTACCTACAGAAGCGTCTTCAAGATAAACGTTCCCGAACCCTGGCAAAAAGGTGCAGAGAGCAAGTCTGAGGATCGATGATGCGATAGTCACAACCACGGTCGCTAATGACGGGCTAGCGTAAAGCTCAGGGTTCTTAACTGGTCCAGCGGGCACCCGGAGAACAAACGTGGAATGGCTGGGAGCGGTAATCATCCCGGAGCAGGAAAGCCGGGAGTCAACGTCTGGCATTTCGCTGAGGAATTGGGCTGCTCTTGCCAAACAAAGCAGAGGCTGATGATAGCACACGGTCACGTGACACAAAGAGGGGGCCTCCCTCGTCGTCTACTGGGGTCTGGATGAATGTCGAACACGTTACCGGAAACTTCCAGAGAATGAGTCACAAATGGGTAGGAAGGAAAGGGAGGCAGATGGAGTCATCACCATGCCAGAGACGGGTTCCACTCCAGCTGATTATTCTACACCCCGTGCCGTGCTCTCGTTAAGCACCAGATAGCAGATGTTAATTGCTCTTAATTTCCCTGGGATTAGCGTACACCCCCATCACAGGTCAGACGTGTCGCTAAGGTCACTGCACTTCTCTGCCGGCCACCCACACCCAGAGAAAACACAGATGGGCATGAAAAGGGGCTGTTGCACAACAGCAATTAGGAATGAGACTGTCTGAGCTTGCAGGCAGAGCCACTTCCTGTTTCTCGCCTTATCAGCCGCTGATAAACGCACCAACGGCCCGTTCCCTCGGGTTCCGCATTTACCGCGGCCGCTGGCTTCTCACTTCCCAAACAAGGTCTGAACTTCTGCAATCTGCCATAACCCCCCCACCACCCCACCTTTTTCTCAGGAGGCCACGTCCCCACGGAGTCACGGACCCTTTAATCAGCGTGAGGAAGCCAGCGGGTGTGTCCTCAACTTAGAGGACGCTCAGGTTTTACTGGGCTGGGAAGAAAAAAAAAAAAAAAAAGGTACTAAAACAACAAAAGCATTTTGGTCAGATAATTACACACCTGCACTTAGCCAAAAACAAAACTACAAACTGCCGTCACTAATTACTCACAAAAAAAAGGAACTGAGATATGTATCCAGTAATACTGTTCAGATAAATACTGTTTAATACTGACGAGTCACTACAGCAAACACTGAAGGCGGCTGTCCTAAAGCCTGCTGGGTCAGGGCCCTACCGGGTTCGAGAGGCATCATCGCCGGGACGTTACACGGCAAAACGAAAAACGGAAAAACGGCAGCATGCTTTCATACACAGAAAACAGATTTTTATTTTTATTTTTTTTTTTTGTAATCCTACTTAACAAAACCCCTGCGTTCGAGGAACAGGCATAAATCAGATATTTCATTTCTTTCACCAGACATCCAGACTTCTCAGCAGTGGTATTAAAAAGACTTAGCGCCGAGAGGAGATTAAATCACCGGCACAGGGTGAGAAACAAAGCTGGAAATCAGCGTGGGTGTGCCACGCATACTCAAACACCGGCTGGTCTTATTGAAAGCCTCATTCCAGCTCCTACGGTAATATGGGGCACCCCAAACAATACCGGTTCATACCCAGCAGAAGACATCCATAAGTGCTCCGCACGATGGACCAGCAGCAGCCACGATTGGACGGCAGTTTTTCTTCCAATTGGAGACCGGCGTGCCGATTGGCTGCTGGACTCGAGTGGAGCCCAGCGTGCTGATTGGCTGCTGGATCAGACCGGCTATGCCGATTGCGAGAGGGGCCCTCAGCCCACCCGTCTGCCTAGTGACTGGGAATGATGGTGACAAAGTACAGAAATAGCTCCCCTGCTCGGGGGGCGTTTTTCCCCACCGTGTGACCCGAAGAAGATCGTCTAATGAAGGCAGATCACAGCCACATTACTCAAAAAAGTAGGTAATGTCCTTAATTCATATACGCACGGGGGTCGAAGCCAGAAGTAACGGAAGGGTCCTGGGGTCAGTGTATGGCCCCCCCGCCCCCCAGCCTCCTGGCATGTGCAAACTCACCTAGAAAGGACTGCCCGGCCCTCTCCACGAGCTCCTCGATCGGGTAGCTGGCCAGCTCACCTCTGGCATGTTTGGTTTTGCAGTATGTGCAGGCATTCAGGCACCTGTGGGGGCAGGGAAAAGGGTAGAGGGTTAGAGATACGCTAAGATCAGTCCTCCGCAGCTCCGGAGGGGTGAGACACGCATCTCCCCCACAAACGCCTTTATCGGCTTCAGGGGCCGCTGCCTGCCTTTCTGCCTGCTGACCACCCAAGCTGGTTCCAGGACAGAAACTTGTGGATAACTACGACTCCCATGATATTAAAAATTAACATCTTCGAGTTAAAAATGAAATAAGCGAGACGTAAAGCAGCCAAGGGCCGTTGTACAAAGTCAGCTGTAGAAACGTTAACTCAATGTCAAGTTCAGGGCCACGTCCTCGACCTCAAGCTGAGAACATCAAGCAACACCAGGTGCTCCACAAGTAGCAGTGATGTTTCAGAAGAGTCCGAGAGACGCAGCAGAAAGAAAGAAAGAAAAAAAAAAAAAAAAAAAAACAGGCACTGAGTGGAATTTCAAAAGGCTACACGAAAGGAGCAACATTTGTGTGCAATAACAACCTTCTGAAGACGTCATGGGGCTGGAGTTGTGTTGTGTACGTGTCGTGGACAGAACACCCCGGAACGCGGCGTCACACAGACCGCGGAGTCGTGTGAAGTGGACACCGACGGACACTCGCTCGCTCCTTGGGGTCCCGTGAAGAGGACGCAGGCCACACCCCACCGCCATGAACCTGCAGCCAATGCCCCTTTGGAGTCCCGCCGACACAGACCACGGGTCTGGACTGAGTGGTGTTTTATCACAGGACTTCCCCCTGAGCGTGAGTATGGTCTAAGAGCACAGGGCCTCCTGAAGCGGCACTCATTAGAGGTAAAGAAACATCGGAAAAGAGGACCCAACGAGCCACCCGGCCACACACCGTAAAGACCACCTGTCGGCGACACGGGGCAAGGCTGATTATTCCGGATTTCTGACGAGCCGACAGACAAGAGGCAGCCATCTTGGGAGCTCACACACCGTGTGTATGCACACGCGTTACCGTCAGCCCCCGGGGCGAGACCTTAAAAGACACAGGTGCACCCACAGAGGGGTGTCAATCAAGTGCGTGGGGCGAGTTTTAATATGCGAAGCATCCCATCACTTATTCATGACTGTCGGCCCATCATGCAAGCGTCTCCGCCCCACGCTCTGGCTTCACCAACAGCGGTACCGCCGCGTGTGGCCCCGTCACTTCTCGACCTGGCCCGCTAAACCCCTCCCCTCACCACCCCAAGACCCCAGAAGCGATCCCCCCCACCCACCCGCCATGACAGGAG
>JAACJT020023150.1:0-25493 GCA_009936485.2 Gymnarchus niloticus | reverse complement strand
AGACCTGGTGCCTTAAGCCCCCGTCTCTGGGATACGGACAGTCCCAGCCGCCGCCCTCCCGCCCCCTCCGCCCTTCCCTTCCCTTCCTTCGCCCCCCTCCCCCTCCCACCCCCCCCCCCTTCCCCTCCCCCACCCTCCATACCCCCCCCCCCCCCCCTTCATCTGAGCCCTGTTTGAACCACACTGTCTCCCACCACCACTCTGTCCCCAGGTAACACTCTGACCATCAGCTTTTATTAAGTTTAATGTGATTTATGGCTCAGAAAGTTATTACATATTCTAATAAAAATATGATAGATGATACTTTAAAGCAATTAAATTTTTTTTTTCATAAAAAGAACAGCTGATGAAATAGTTTAAGTTGACTAAGACGTATTGTTTGTTGCCTGATAGCTACACAGAAGTAAACAAACAAAGGATACTATTATGAGATCAGCTCGCACTTTGACCTTTCTTTTGCTCATGTTTGTGTGTGTGTGCATGTTGGGGAGGGGAGTTCCTTCCTGAGTGTCTACGCAATCCCATCAGTCTTATACATCATACATATGGGTACTACAGAAGCCTACTCCTAAACTGAAGCCGATATGACAAAAACAGTTCAGTCCATGAAGTTATCACACCCAGTGCACCTTTTTTGTATGGCACCACCTGTCCCCACTGTCACCTTGGCAATGCACTAACACACTGAGGACATAGGACAAAACCCACACTGTCCCCTGTATGTCCCTTTGTGTCTGCCAGGACTCTTTGGTTGGACACTTACGGCTGAGGTCACATTACTTTACGGCTAACATTGTGGCCTGTTAATAGGACGAGCTCATGATGAGAGGTCACCAGTGTCTCTCTCTGTTACCAGGTCATTTATGTAGTCTCCATTTAACAACTAGGATTTCCCTCACAGCATATGTCTGAGTCCCGTTGACAAGGGAAGAACAAAACAATGACTTTATTAAAGATAATTATAAGTGATGCCGGGAAATATTTCAATAACTTCATCCAGAAACAAGATGGAGCCATAGTGACTATGTCTCATGGCATAAGATGATAAATACGCTGGTTAAGCTGCTCACAGATTGCATGAATTATTGATAGACCAGATGATTATATGCAAGCTAGAGTAGACAGTGTACCATAGGCCAGAGGAAAGGCTAACTTATTTGGTTTAAGAGAGGCTTCAAAGGAGATGATGGTATTATTACATTGCACTCTCAATCTGTCTATTGAGTGTATTATTATTATTATTGCTGTTGTTGTTCATGTGAGTTTTTATCTTATCATAGTGTATTCCTAATTTTATTATTGCTAATTATTGCCTTAATAATTCTTCTAGATGTGATGGGTGACTCTACTTTTTAGCATCACTGGACACAGTCGGCTCTCTCCATTGACTGACCTGCGGCCGTGCTGCACCTTCCTTCATGTGCCAGATTACAGGCACGTCATTCGCTCAATATAATGTCTGGAGGTTTTAATGAGCCTGTCAGTCCTCCGGCTCCTCATCCCTAATGAAATGCCTGAGAGATGAGTGGAAGATCATTGGGGCGGTTCTGATCCTGTGCTGCCTTGACGGATCAAGGGGCTGTGTCACTGTTAATGCCTCCAGGTAACACTGGCAACTAGAAAGATAATTCCTAGGTTTGTATCTAAAAGTGATTGTTAAGTATGATGCTATAAACACATCGGGTACCAGGTAGCGTATTGATTAAAAACAGAAACCCGTAAACTAAAGAATTAAATCGTAAAAAGGGACATGCTGTTGTACCGTTGAGGGGAGCTTGTAACCTGTCAAATACAAAACTAAATAGACAGGTAAAATTATACATAGCTCTGGAAACCGGTGTCAGCTTTGAAGGTTAACATGAGGCTGTGACTGCGCACACCACGTTGAGAAATGTGAGAAAGAAAACCAGAAACAGCGATAAAGGGAATCTGGAACATTAACGGTAGAATTTATAACCTCTTCTTGACCACAAAAGGGGCTTGTGCAAACCAGCAAAGGGCACGGCGGCCAAATCATTCACCGTCACACCAGACCTGTCAAATGGACGCTGTTGCAGCTCCAGGAGTGACCCAATGAAAAATAATTATCGGCATTTTTTTACAAGATGTTCTGGCTCTGTGAAATGCCAGGAAGCCTCCACATGCATCCATACATCCTTAAGGGTAAATTAGTTTGTTTGTTTGCTTGTTTATGTACTGAGTTTACAAACAGTAGCTCCACTATAGCTGGGATTGCGTAAATAAAGTAGTATTAAACTCCTAGAATTATGCATTGAGTTGTGTGTGCTTACTGCACCGCTGTGTGTGTGTGTGAGAGAGTGTGTGCGTGGGCCTCATTCATCATTCCCAGTGCATCCTGCAAACACGCCGTATCTGTTACGGATCGCTGCACATTTGCTTGCCAGTCTTTTTAAATACTATTAACAACCTTTCACACATCTGTGGAGCTGAACAAGGAGTCTGGCAACGTCCAGGACCTTCAGGCTAATCTGCATCACGCACACAAACGCACTCGTCTCTCTGTGAATTGAAAGTGTGTTACAAGTGGGATTGGTGACTTAAACTGCTCCTGATTAAAAAAATACCAGAAAATGTTGCACAGTCACACAGCTGGAATTTACCAATATAGCAGGTTAAAGGTACAACAACAGGAAACACAAGGCACTAAAAATAATAATAATAATAATAAGGAAAATTGAAGATGTAAGTCCTTTTCTGTATGGTGCTAAAAAACCAAGTCCGTTTCTTTATGCTAACTGTGATCCAAAAATGAATTACTGTAGCTGAACAGGAAATGGGCAGCTAGATGGATGTATGGATGGTTTGATGAATGGATGTGTGTAACATCTCAGTAATTACCATTGTCTTGATTTTGTTTACATTGCCCAACTGAATTAATCCCCAAAGACATCAACGAGTTGGACAAATCCTCTGTGAATTCCTAGCGGCCCTACACAGTTTATGTGGGTTTGAACTGGAAACAAAGGCCAGCTCTATGGGAAAGTGGCAGTCCTTGTGGAAGCGTCACCACGGATACAGCGGAACGCAGCCCTTGAGCTTAATCACATTAAAATTCCGTCGGAATTGCCGGGGGGCCTGTTCCACCACCAGAGACGTGAGGAGGG
This sequence comes from Gymnarchus niloticus, assembly GCA_009936485.2. Taxonomy (NCBI): domain Eukaryota; kingdom Metazoa; phylum Chordata; class Actinopteri; order Osteoglossiformes; family Gymnarchidae; genus Gymnarchus; species Gymnarchus niloticus. The sequence continues at coordinate 22,368 of JAACJT020023150.1, read as the reverse complement.
TTCCTCTTTGTTAGTGGCCCTGTTGCTATGGTGCCATCTTGTTATCCATCTTCATTACTGTGGTCCAGGCTAGGACCTGGGCAAAGCTGAAACGCTGACTACAGCTCTGCAGTAATTGGTAAATCCGCAGTTGGCAAGGTTTCCTCAGCTCATGCAGGTTTCTAGAAAGTGCAGAGGAGCAGCCTTCGTACCTTTAAACAAACACAACAATTAACCTGAATATTCAGCTTTGTGAAAGGTGAGACTTGTGAGGAATGTCATTAGCTATCGTCACAAAAGGAAATAAAACTAAAAACCTGATATTTGGTCATCATGAGAACATTCTACACACTGCTCCTCCAGTTTATCTTTTACACAAAAACACACACATTCATCATTAAAAAAAGACATTTTGGAACAGGAAATTTTGCTACCAGGTATACTCCGGATATAAACAGCATAACAGCTATGAATAGACTTATATAATGTTAAGGTCACAAGGTTGCAAGTTTTAATCACATGGGATCTGTTGTAGGTCCGTTGAGCAAGGTGCTTAACCCCATTTACTCTGGCGAAAATCTAGTAAAAATATCTATCTGTTTAAAAAGGTACAATAATCATTGGTTAATTTGGACAAAAATATTGAACAAGCAGCTACACGTATTGGAAAGTAGTCAGAGTCATTTATCATGCATCATGGTTGTGGGGACCAATCTATGCAGCTTTTATTATATCTATTTATTTATTTATTTATTTGTTGCGGGGGGGGTCGTTAAAGGGACAGTGGCGTCCTTTTGAGACGCCTTTAAGGGCAACCTTTATTTTCTTATTATATTCATTATATTTTATTATCTTGCACGACACATCATTTTTTTTATTGTTATGCCTAGCATTTTAGAGAAGGTGTTGCCCCTGGGGTTATCTCAGTCTCTGTTACAGTTTCCTTACTAATTTTCGTCTTATTTTATTATAACATGCTACTGCAGAAGTGTGACAACTCAGACTCTGATATGTACGCTATAATATAATTAAAGAAATCAGTACAAAAAAAAAAGACAGGAAAACTTAAACAACAAATAAACCAATCTAAGAATGTTGTTATTTCTTATTTTATTTTATATGATTCTTTCAGACTGGACTTCTAATGTGCAATTCTGGGACCCTAAAATGATGATAATTTATCACATTTATTCCAGGCTGATTAACATTTGAGATCTTATCTCAGTATGCTTTAAAGTGCACCTTTCCTATGTCAAAGAGATGAATTACATTGAGCTGTGAGATGCCAGTTACCTTAGCATTCCTAATCCTCTACGCAAGCTGATTGCTTCCTTTGCATCCTTCTCTTCTAGCCATCCTATCGTCTGTTTTTGGGGTCCCCTTATCCTGAAAGTTTGTTGTGACGCTTAGGCTGTCATGGCGAGCTTATAGAAACGTAGACGCAAGCCACTAGTCCATGAGCCACACACATCTGAAGCTGCTCATTAATAGTGATTTAAAATATTCAGTTTTGAGTAGAGCACTCATACTAAACAAAAATGGACATGGAAATGGCGAGCATACAAGCGAATGATTTAGTTGAAATGTTAAAATGCTAAATTTGCCCTGTCATACAGACCGACGTATGTAGATCTGTGTCATCCTAGTTTTTTATAACACTATATGTCTGCATACAAGCAGTTATATTCTGAATGATGACAGATATAATGCTGTCTTTGAAGTCGGACGAAATAATTGAATCTCACTAATGTCGTCTTATTCAGTAAGCGCATTTCTGCATTATTAAAAATCTAACAGAAATGGTTTTCACTCTGAAAAGAAGAGGCTCATAGGGAAAAAGCTACATGGTGTCTTCAGAAGATATAAACAGTTACATTAAAGATTTGCTTTGTTGTTAATACAGTACAATTCAAGAACGCAGAGCAAGATCGAACCTCTTAATCACAAAACAATAAAGGGTGACACAAACACAGTGAGCCACAACTGTACATTAAGAGAAGTGACTCAAGGATGGATGGATGTTTAAGGAAAAACATGGCCGAGAACAGAGAAGCTAGAAAAAAACTGATATAACCCAGGATTGAGTGATTTCTCTTTGGTCATCTGAAGTGTGTTTACATAGTAAGTTTGATATTGCCTGCTGTCCTTACCTGTTACATTCTCTCTGTTTCATTTACTTTTCCTTTTTTTTTGATGACTGAAAGCAAACCCGCGACACCAGAAGCACCAAACAGAGCATGTTCCATCGCAGTGTGAAATTTACAAGAGCGAATTGAAATCGCGCAAGCCTTTTCACAAGCTGGGAAAGTGAGAAGTGGAAGGAGCACTGAGAAAGAAGCTGAACGACTGGAAGGAAGCATCGACAGTCTCCTTTATAGATTTGTTTATAAATAAATTTGTTATCTTGGCTGAAAAAAAAGTTGTAGAAGACAGGGTAGCAAGAATGTTTCTGTAAAACAAACCTCATAGGCACTATACCAGTATATTGACCTGCCTATACATAAAGAAAGATACAGTTAAGTAAGTCTGGACCATACACACTAGATGAAAAAAATTAATATGGACAGAGACCAGTTCTTGTCTGGGTGTGGCTGGTGAGGATAACGCCTCTTGTAAGGTCTCCATGTCTCAAAGCTGCCTGGGACGACACTGTGACAGATATAGGACAATGTTCTAGTCAAGATGAGCTGCGGCAAGGTCATTCAGGGAAGAGGAGGCAAGTCCCTCTGGATCGTGGTCGCTCGTTCTTCTCAACTTGCCTAAAAGATGAGGTTTTATTTTTGAACTCGTTTTCATTCGTTTTAGTGCACACCTTACTTTCCAGCAGTGCCGTAGGTTTGTTCATACAGCTTTAGGGTGAATGTTGGAAAACCAGCCCCCTCGTTCGAAACCGGAGGGGCAATGATGTTAATATTCGCTTTTTAAAGACATCAGCTGACCTTAACTGGTATAAAGGAAAGGAAATACAAAACCCTATTGTCCAACTGTGATTTGAGATCATCGTGCATCTTTGGTTAGGGGAAGATCAATATCATATATTGCACCACAAGACCACACTGCATATTTTTATAATAAAATGAAATCTGATCATTTTCTTATTGACTGGATTCTGACATAATTGGATCCTTCACTTTCTCTGCTGAAATGAAGTATAATCGGACCACAACTACGAACAGAACACAATTTTCAAAAGTCGTTATTAATTCATAACATTCAGAAGATTTTTTTTTCTCCGATCAGTACATCTTAAAGGTTATTTAAGCTTATCGTTTGCCATAATGACACCCATTTCGTCACGCACTGGCCTGCGATGGGTCTCCTCTGTATTATCGAAACGTTGTGTCGTACATCTACTTATAGAGCAGCCTTCATGTTAAATTTTAACCCTCGGGGCACGTTCCGTATGAAGGGTCACCGTTGCATCTCGCTCGCAAAGCAAATTTCGATGTCGTGTTTTAGATTGGTGACGAGTCCTCGGGACACGGCCTTGACATATGTAAAGAGCGTGTCAGGGAAGACATGAAGGTGAATATGCTAAATAAAAAACGAGAGAAGGGAAAAAGAAAAAAAAAACATGATTTATATGACGACAGCTTTTGTAATTTAGACAGCGGGCTCCGTGTTCATATAGCAGTAAGCCTGTGGAGGAGAGGGGGGTTGTGAGGGTACATCCCTGGTCATAAATCACTGCTAGGATTAACCGCAATGAGCATTCATCTTGCTAACCTCTTAAAGCAATATTGCGATGTTCGGGATTACAGGCGCTCCTGCTTGTAATCATTGTTCTGAGATCATCTCAGTCACATCTCAGAAGCCTTCAATTAGAGAGGACGGGCATCTTCTCTGTCGCCTGCAGTCCATCTGCACAGGAAAGGATCAGCTGTTTTAGAGGAAGCACAGAGTTTATCAGCTGTGTGCTTTTAGCTTACACATACAGGCACAAACAGGACTGTAAGAAGAAGATAAAAGCATTAAACTGGATAACACACACAGTGGATCGATGTGTCAGTGCACATTCAAAACCGAATGTGAGTAACAGTACAGGCCATTTTAGTAGATCTCACATGTCAAATCTGAAAAAAGCCCTAAATGACAACAAAGAGGGAATGTGCTATTTCGAGACCAGAATGCACAATTATTTACCTTGGCAAAAGGACAAAATTGTGTGTGTATGTGTGTGTGTGTGTGTGTGTGTGTGTGTGTGTGTGTGTGTGAGTGAATACTATGAATAATTTTACCTTCAGACGTAATTCCAGATTATTTCATGGTAAATGACAATTACTGCATTTCTCCTGACTCTGTATTTAGTTCAGCTGGGACGATCTACCATCTGCATCATGCCGTCCCAGCATCCTTGCGATCAGCTGATCTATTCATCAGCTTTCCAGCTTCTGTTTATTTATTTTTGTGACGTAGCAGCATATTACTCGGTACAAAGAAATACACATACGAAAAGCCTCTGTTCAGGTCTGTTCAGGTCTGTTCAGTGCTATAGGTGCTCACAAATAGCCCTTGATTAAGGATGGGTGTCATGAGATCCACAGTCATGTGACAGACACACACAAACCCTTGTCAGACTTGTTTAAACAAGCTTGTTCAGTTGGGCATATTATGCAAGGTGTAACTGGCCAAATGGTGCTTCAGAAACACAGAGGATGAAAGGTTGTATGACTTATATAACTTTCTCTCCTCCTGGTAAGCTAAACACATTATACAGAAGAGTCTTGACATTTCCCTCAAATGTCCTGTCTTTTATTCCCAACAATGGTAAACTAGATAAGAAATGCACTTACACAGCAATTTGATTGGCTTCATCTGAACTGTACCTGTATAAGCATATGCCAGCAGTTTGCATGGTGTTATTAAGTCCAAAACAAATAAACAAACAAACAAACAAACACAAAGACGGCACCGAAGGGGTTGGAATCCCATAATGGGTTTCAGGGTGATATTTGCATGACTGGACAGCCCATCATGAAAAGTCAACACCGTTATCCATGTGCCAGCAGTTCCCCGGGGATGTCTTCCATTACCACGTATTACGCACAAGCCCATGTGACAAGCTTTGACAGAAGCATTTCCTTTGTTGGACAGAAATGCCTCAGCGAGCAGAAATGTAATCATTAATTAATACCTGGAAACCTTTAGTTTGTGAGGTCAGACGTCCGTCCACCTGAGAGCCATACCTTGATTTTCCAATTTACATTCCTGTTAGCAGTAGCAGCTGCAAGCAAAAAAACATGAAATGCCTTTTCTGTGCTTATTTATTACAGCACAAACTTTAGGGAAGACAACCTTATTGAAAATGGTCAGAGATGTAAAAGAAAGCCATACATCTAAATACCTCTTGACACATAATATTGAAATTCAGTGAGAGGTTCCTTAATTTCCACCTACATACGAACCAACCCTGATGTTGCAGTAACACTAAGTGCCAGTCTATTTTTGTTTTTAATAAACATTCTGGCTTTCCCGGCCAGCCCAAACATCTGAAAATGTCAAAGATATTTTACAGCACTGTTCCAAAAGCATCTAACAAAGGTGCACCATATTTGAGGTCCTTCGACTGAACAATGGACGCTTGAGTCAGGATTAGGTGTTTCAGGTCTTCAATGCACAGTATAAAACAATACAATAATGTGTTTTGTTTATGACTTAATAATGTCTAACAGATGGTCGATGCAGCCATAAAAATGGGTCAAACAACAGCCTAGGCTGAACTATGCTTAGCTCCATCATGTTGCCTAGCTATATGCTATTCTGAGCAATATTTCCATTAAATCTCATGCTTAGCATGGATTTGATTGACTGCAGTTTTTTTACACTATGTAGTGAATTACGCGTGCACCTCCAGGTCTGAGAAGATGCTGTTAACTCAAACTCTAGTTTATTTGGCTTCAAAGGATTCTGGTACCTCTGATCTTCACAAACTCCCCCACGTCGGTGTAACACAATGCCAAACTCAGCAAACAATAAACATAAAAAAGCACTCCAGCTAAACAAAGTACCCTCATTATGTGTACTTGTGCCTGTAACTATGTTAGAAAGTTATTTGTGTGTGTCACGCTAATGTTTGATTGATACGATGACTAGCTACAGTTGGGTGCAGCCAACTGGGCTAGCTGAACGTGGCAGTTGTCATGAGTGAGATATGAAAAGGAAGCAGTAAGTTATTGTGCTGCTGTGGAACGTGAAGACCTCTGTCCCTCTCAAGAACTGACCACCACCCCCAAGTCCTCCTGAGATGCCAGCTATTTGAGATCTCACAGCATATTTCACTTCTTCCCCTTACTTGTCATAAAATCCATATGAAGCTGCTGAATTATACACAGTTAATGTGTTTGTCCTGATTCTGGGGTCATTTCAGCTAAATTCCAGTGAATGTTTCTTCCTAATTTATCTCCAGTGAGCTTCACCAATACCTTCCACACCATAAGGAAGTGTCCGACGATGGGTATATGTTGGTAACTGGAGATTTCTCACAGGTTTCTCAAAACCTGCCAGCAATTTGTTATCCTCAGCCTCAGGTTGGCCTTTTGAGGCAGATGGAGAGCTTGCAAGCACACCTAAGCTGAAAATGTTGGAAAATAGACACAGACAAAGGGAAAAACAGATAAACAAACAGACAAATAAAGAGCAAGACTGCAGTGACAATAAGAATTTAAGAGATTTGCTATTATGCCTCACGACCACAAATTGAGGTTGAATTGGACAAGGACAGAAAATGTCACCATTTCTTTAGTCAAAGTGTGGTAATTAGTGTTATATGCTCAGTGCATCCATTTAAATATGAAAATGCAAAGATATTGAGAATATTCTGAAATGGCTGCCCTTTGCATATTTGCAGTTTCTAACCAAGGAGCTGAAATAAAAGTCTTTGAAAATAAAAAATTATGTAATATGCAATTTGACAATATGTTGTAAATCGGAATCATTTACAGCTAAGCGTGTTTGCAGTTTGCATGTCCTCACTGTGACTTTGTCCTTTCTCCCTGTACTTTCCTTACCTCTTACAGTCGAAAGTGACTCTTAATTTGTTAAAAGATCCATAAACTTTAGATCTAGCATTCTGTCAAGGGAGCATTTTTTACATTATGCTCAAATGTTAGTGTGTTTATACAATAACAAAGGAGATGGATGTTATTTTCCTGTAGTCTTCACCCTGAAGACTCAAAGCAACCACTGATCTGAGATCAGTGCTAACTCTGGGTGAGATGTGCTACTGTGAATGTCACTCAAAGCCTAGAGATATTTGTGCAAGCAGTGGGCATTGAATTGATCCAGCAGTGGGACAGATTTTTACAAGTGTAGATTAAGCAGTTCTACATCTGCATCCAGCAGTGTTATTTTCTGGGATTTCCTATCTCGTCTCTGGCATTTAGCTAGTGCCATGAAGCTTCTCTCCATGAGCTTCACAGTACTGTGCATCGTACCTGTGTTTCCTATCAAAACAGAAGTCCTTCAGTTAGGTGGCTATCATCTTACCATTTGTCTATTGCATTTTCCATCACCCTGTTAACCAGTTTGGGTGAGCCTGGAGTCTATACCAGGAAGTATGGGGAGCAGGGCAGGGGACACCCTGGACAGAAAGGAGGAAGTGAGATTAATTCCTATAGAAATACTGGACAGGAAACCAAAAACAACTCTACGGTGTCAACAGAATACCTTATAAACAGCCTTTTGTCTGTTATGACAGTTGATGTCACAACATAAGCGGGAATGCACCGAGACAGAAGTCAACTGTGATATTGTGTTTTTTTTTTTTTTTTATGGCCATGAAATTTGCAAATGCAGCTGAACTGTAGAATGTTTATACACAAGGGATCAAAATCCCAGTTTAGCGTACCACAACCTGCTTCAGGCTCTCTGCGGTTTGCAGAAGTGTTACTCACCGTGTTCCTGGTGCTGTTTACCATGAGCCTTACCACTGGTATTTTGAAATGTAGTTACTGCATTTTGTTGCCAGTTCTATTCACATTTGTGTCAACGATATCTTTTGGAGAAAAGTCACCATGCCTGTGTGACTTCACCCTGATGACTCATACTAATGTAAGTTATGGTGCCTGAGTCAGGATGTTTGGGCTGGGGTGGTGATATTATCTTGTTTGAAACCAAGCACAGAGAAAATTGAAGAGTGCACTTAAAAACTGACCTCCTGAACTCTGCATAGAGGAGCTAACACAGATCTTTAAAGGTCTTCTTTAATGTCTTACTTTCCCCTTCCATAACCCCAGTCTTGCAGCTTTTGCTTATTTTTTCCATCATCTTCTTTCTTTCCTTCTTCTTTTCTGCTTGACTTTTCTGGCTTGTCACTGATTTGCCAGATCAGGTATGAGGTTCATGCTTCTCGCCATCTAGCTGTTAAGACATCAGCCCCTGTGTAAATTACCAGCAAGCTTGGAGAGAGGTGCATGAAGAGAGACAGAGAGAGTGAGAGAGGATGAAAGAGTGAGTGTGTGAGAGAGAGAGAGATAGAAAGGGAGAGAGGGAAAGAGAGTGAGTGTGTGAGAGATGGAGTAAGAGAAGGAGGGAGAGAAGGAGGGGGCAAAAAGGAGAGTGGGAGAGAGGGAAGAAAGAGAAAATGAGAGCAAGAGGGAGTGTGTGTGAGAGAGAGAAGCTTCTGCTTTCTCTTTAGCAGGTATTCAATATACCCATCTTAGGAATTTCACGATAAGTGATGGGGAGTTTATTGCTGCCCATATTCCACCCATTCCTTTTCAAAAACTGCTTCTTGAAATAGGTCTGAAGCTGTCTGGAACCATTTTTTTTCTGGAAGAGCACAGCGTAAGGCAAGGTACACATTGTGGCAAATGCGTGGCAGGACATTCATTATTCGCTCAAATTGTGCTACGCTGAGGGAAACTCAGATGGTCGAATTTAGCTTAAACTGCATTTTGAGCCATAGAATTTATTTTTTGTAAATTCCTCGATCGTGTGAGTGACGTTAGAAGAAAAAAAATAGGAAAATGATGTAACTTCTCTTCGGTCATCGTTATTGTCTGACAAAGTTTCTGTTGCAGCAGTGTTAAAATGCCACATTTATTAAACAAATTTGTGAAAGCTATAGTGTATTCTAGTTGGATTTACAGGGGGCAGGGCAGGTTAGGGTTAAATTATCCCTAAAGTACTAGTGGGTAACTATGGTTTTGTAGACTCAATTGATTTTTATTCTACCATGAATGTTAAAATGGTTAAGTAACTGGGAAATTTTGCATGCTGACACCTGAAGGAAATGAATTAAGGTACGCTTGAGTCTTTAATGATCACTGCCCTTTGACTTTTTCACTTTATTGCGTGCTGTTCAGTGATTGACAGTCTGCATGCACTCCGGAATCTCCACTTGCAGATGGAACGATCAGACCCGCTTTAGGCTGCCTTGCCCCTAATTTTAGGTTGCTGGGCATTTTTGGGTGAAAGTGAGAAAGCAAACACAAACAGGACCAAGGGGAAGGAGGACGTTTGTTTTCTGGGCTTTCATATAAAACTCTGTGGATCGATGAAATAAAAACTAAACACAAGGGCTGAACATATATGAGATATGAAAGGTCACACCAAAAGCCCATCTGTGAGGGTAATATGAGACAAAATAATAAAAATAATAATGGAAAATGGGACAACTGGTCCAATGAACATCAAAAATATCTTAGGAAGCAGAGTGTCTGACAGTGCGAAAGGAAATCAAAGGACAAGAGCTTTGTGGGTGAATTTATAAAATAACTTGAAATAGTCAAGATCAGAGCAGCAAATTTCATGCCTGCCCAAAATATAGTTTCTCAACCCTCAGTCTTTCACGCTTTGGTTGGAGGCTGTGCTTCCAGGTTTCAGGAAAGGCCAAACTGTTCTCCTACAACATTAAAACAACATGGATGGAGAGAGAGTCTCATTTTGGTGACTTTGTGCCAAATATGCATGTTATCACTGGCATTTTGCACAGACTAAATGTGTCATAATTTAGTTTTACTATTTATATTCTGCAGATCAGGGCACTGTTACTGAGAAATTGTGATAATTGTGCCAGGATCTTACATGGAGGGTACTCTCCAGGTAATCTATTCATCGTGACAGAGCCTCTTTCCCTGAGATGGCCGATAACCAGGATGTTGGAAGGTTGTTGATTATGTGTTTGCGCAGAACCACAGGAGGGAGGAAGGAGCTTTATCATTATCGGAACAGACTTGAGTATTGTAGCTACATACCCGCTTTGACCTGGAGGTAATGTTATCGAGTGCCACTAAGCTTTCAACAGGTGAGCTGTGCCTGAGCTCATCCCCGATGAACCCCGATTTTGCAATCCAACAGAGTCATCTATCTCCGTACTAACTGCAGCTTAAATTCAAAACACTCACACACGCGTACATACACGGGAATAGCAGTGAGCCTGAGGACAAGGAGAAAGTCAGTGAAAAGGTGTCAATTTCCGATTTTTTTATCTATCTATCTATCTATGGCAACAACAATAATCTTAATAAAAGTAACAATAAAAATAATCCATCTTCCGAACAGGGATGATAATCGTAGCAATAACAGCCACAAGAAGAACACAGCAAGATGCATTAAAAGGATGCTAGTATTTATTTACAGTTTAAGTAAACCTTGGGCAGCACCAGTATCTTACAAACAAGCCTTAGGCTGTTGTCAAGGCATTAGAGGTATGAAAAAGGATTAAAAAAAACAAACAAACAAACATCTTTTTGCTCAGATTTACATAAAGAAAAATCGGAGGTAAATCTTACATCTGTGTCTACCTGTGCAGCGCGTACAGTACAATTCTCATTATAGCAAATAAACATCTTTGTAAAGTTACCCTGAAATCTAATGAAAGGATAGCTTTGGGGTATGCATATGGCAAGTCAAAGAATTTAAATGTAATTTATTTTCCCTGCAGTCTGAATCATTGAACGTTGCTAATAGAGAAGGGGAATGAAAGTGTCAGGCCGCTTTCTGTATGGTACCCATGTAAAGAAAGCTGTAATGTGAAGGCACTTTGAATTTACACAAGGCTGACACGTCCGCGTGAGTCTGCTCATGATTAAAGCCAACATCCTCTGTTCAGTAAGGATGCTAACTGAAAACGTAAAATGGTAATTATTCCAATCAGTGAGTATTCAATTACTTTTATTAACAGCGTATATTTACATATTTAGTGAGACTATCGTACATGCTTATTTTACATCGATCTAAAGCAATACCACAAGAGAATAAACATTTCAAAGTCTGTAAGATGTTAGGTGAGTGGGACACGTAATATCAAAGTAAATGAATATTAATGATCAAAACATCAATTTTATCACATCTCCCTCCCACACTGACGGCATCTGTTACACGCAAATAACAGGGCCATCAAAGCAGTTGAAAATGTTTAGCTCAGCCGCAGCTGAAGAGATATGACAGCGACGTCAATTTAGACATCCCCCCCGGAACAAACAGTGTCATTTTGCTGTCTGATCTGCCACGGATTTGCCTTGCAGATTCCGAAAGGGACTCCCCCCAGATATTTTACTGAGTTTATTTTCCTAACAACTGCACACTGTCCCACACATCCAGAGGAAGCTTTGCTTCCAAACACTATGAACGGAGACCTGGTGCCTTGTCCCAGAAGAAATACCCTCACTCTCTGACATCAGTAGGTAGTAGATATTTCTGTGCCCTGTCTCACCTTATACATTAGAAAGTGTTTCACTTTAAAACTGTGTCTTTTTTCAGTCACTGTGTCCTTTTTAACTTTGGAAATACAGTGTATCTTCTATTTATTTGTCATTCCATACAGTAGATCATTAAAAAGCTAGCGGCACTAATGTAGAAGAATGCAGTGCGGAGGGCCTGCAAAGGAAGAAAGCCTTTTGTGTATAATTTTTTGTTTTTGCATTTTTCAGTTAATTGATAGGTAAATTTGTCCTTCAAGTGCAGTGGCATTTTAGTAGAATATGCCTGCATAGAAATGCAAACAGTGTTTTCTTAGGAGCTACTTAACAAGATAACTTCTTCTTCTCTATATGGGCTTGTCTCGCTAATCACCAGTCTGCGGGTTGAATTTTAAATCATTCCATATTCAACATTCCATACTCTTAAAAATTTTAAATTCAATTTTTCCATTTAAAGAACTATTGAGTCCCTTAATAATTGAAATACTTTTCCATTTGAACACACAGTCGACTTCAATCAGGTCTGCTGTATTAAACAGCTACCCTCATGACACACTGGTGATAGGTTTAGCCCACAGCTCAGGCCCAGTAACCAATATTATTGGCAGGTATGGGTTTATGATGGTTTGGGGATCGCTCTAATTGGAAAGGTTTCAATTGATATTCTAAAATTTAATCAGCATATAAGGCTGTGCAGATTCTGTAGACAGTGTCTGATTCTGAAGCTTATTCCCTTCAGGTTTTCCTATAATAGGTGATGAGTATTAGTATGTTACTATGGATAAGATTATCCATAGTAACAGCAATTTTAATGCTAGATACATAAAGCCCTTATTACATTGCTGATCATCCAGGAAAATCCTAGGTAAGCTAATTTAGTGAGTCATTACAAATTCATTTGTTATGCTTGTTCTTTTTTTTTTGGAATTTAGATTAAACATGACATCAATGAAAGGAATGCAATGTGGCAGTGCTGAAACTGAGGCGGGCCATGCGTGCGGTCGTGGCGACTGTTTCTGTGGGAGGCATCAGGAAGGTGGGCCCAGCCATGCTAGATTCAGGCGTATGAGGCAAAGAAATTATGCAATGCAGTGGTCCTGAGGAGTTGACATGGTAGTTTGGGTGTCAGGCACATGACACCGAATCTAAGGGATCTTGGCTAGCTGCCACAGAGCGCCCCCCAGGGACACATGAGGAGCCACAAAGAGGTGATGACGTGCTGGCTAACATGTTGCACCAGTCTTCTCTTGATCGTGATGCACTGAAAACAGTTGCTTCTCTTGTTAGCAACATGCTTCAGTTCACTCCAGCATCAACATGCGCTGGAATTGATACTGCCATTTCTGACACTGATCTCCCCTCGTCGTCGGCTTGTTGCTGCATTTGGATGTCGGATGTGTACGGTATGCCACTCACAAGCAGCCAAGCATCCGATATGGAAAGATAAAGTACATCCCTTAAGACGTGCGATAGGTTAAGAATGCAAGTGAGCCGGCCAGTGTAACTTGACAGCTCAGCTGTCATATGTCAGGAACAGTAATAAAAAATCATTATCAGGAGAGATGGAGAGGCGGAGCCTTCCATTGTTGTGGGAGGAAATTAATGTCACCGAGGTCCACGTTGATGTATACTGTGATTTGTATGGAAGAAACGCTGATTTGGGACCCAGAATGAAGTCTGCACACTGGTTAAAACCATTCACACAAAATATTGTGTTGGAGGTCATCTAGTTTTCTTTTCTTAGGCTGCCTAGATTGCTTTAAGAGATGTTCAGCTCGGAAAGTATATCAAGCTCAACACAGTCAGCATAATGTTGTATGTAAACATTTTGCTTATGTTCCTTCCATCCATACATTTCTCTGTCCATGTCGGACCTCACCCTACCTTCCTTCCTTCGTTCTTTAGTTTGGTTAGTTTGGTTACTCTATCTGTCTTCTTACCACCCATGCTTCCATGGCTCTTCATTATAGTTCATGGTGATATTCGGACTCAGAATTCTGAAACCGGATGTCCTTAATCACTGTGAAACACGGGGTCATTTATATCTACGTTCTACTTAATGTCCACAGCAGTCACCACTCGATTGGGTCCACCCTTCACAATAATCACTTTATTTTCCCCCATCTCTCATCCCTAGACAATGATATAAAGAGTACGTAGCCATTTAGGACATACATTAGTACAGAACAATGTATGTGCACTGCTTTTAATCCTGGATATGCTTATTCAGCTGCATAATTTAGTCAGATAAAGTATCCAATAAAAGATTCATCTCTTAAATCTCTCAGCTTGTATATTTTTGGCCATGGTCCCTGGTTTCACTGATGTTATGCCGGCATGCAGGCTGGATATACATATGGCGAGGTAGGAAAAAAGAAAAGAGAAAAATAGATGTCTAAATCTACAGAGAAACTGGGAGAATGTCTGGAAACGTGTAGAGAAAAAATGGAAATGGCAGTAATGATGGAAAATCGAAAGCTGAAGAAACACAAAACGAGTTTGGAAGAGGCAGCACAAAAGAATACATTAGCAGTGCATTTATTTAATGTGTCTTCCAGGTGGGGGGTATCGCGTGTGGCCAAAGCTCCGACGGCGGGCACCGATGCCATGGCGCATTGGTGCAAGCGGGACAGAAGAAAAGGTCGTTCATCTTTGATGCCCTCTGTGATTATTTACATGTCCGCTGCCGCGACGGATTATCGTTGCACCGCTCCAGGTCCCTGCTGGCGCCCGAAGAGAGGGCCAACTTTCCATCGGGCCATTAGCGCGATGAGCAGCGGGAATAAGGGGCCCCTACCAGCTGGTTAGACTGAGGTCCCAGCTGCCCCCCATACCTCCTCCCCTGGCCTCTCCCAGCAGGTGCTGGCATTGCACCGGGATAATGGAGTCTGCCTAATGCAATGAGTTAATGCGTTTGCTACTTGGTCACAGCACCAGCAGCTAAATAATATTAGATAAAGTCATATATTTAAGGAAATGATCCTGACTTATGACCTTTTGCTCACTTTGGCTTATTTCCAATTAAGATTAGTCTGTTTCCGTCTTCAGTTCTGGTATGGAAAACACTGCGTGTTTATTTCAAATGGGTGAATCTGGATCGATGAGATTCGCTTCTTAAATTAGTTTCGGCCCTGGCGTCCTTTAACTGTCACGAGAGAAATCCGTGGAAATTTTTTTAAATTGTTTTTATTTTTTCCACAGTAGCGACCACACAGAGCTGTAATTGCTCATCTTGCGCTTATGTCCGAGGATGAAAGGAAGATTGTGGCTGCTTGTATTTTTTTTTTCTTCATTTTTTTGTATCCCCAGCAATCTGTATAAATGTCACAGACCATCATTTACATTTAAAGCCATTTCATTATGGTCCCTGACAGATGTGACAGCTAAGCTCATGCAGAAGTTAATGAGAAAGTTCATCGTAATACAGCTGATGTCCGTTCAAAATCATGAAAGGATTTCCCCCCAGATCAATTTACTGCCTGAGAGTACTTTCAAATGTGTTTGTCACTGTCAGTCACAGTTAAAATGTAAAAATATATAAATAAAATGACATATACTCCATATAAAAATATTGATTAGTATCTATTACAGGGTAAATTTACTGTCAATCTGCTGGTTTGCAACAATAATTTATATGTGCTCTGTTGCAAACTTTAGTGTCCTGAGCTGGCTGTCTCGACATTAATTTCTTAATTACTGTTAACGAGTTTTCCCTTCACATAATGCAGTGCCACTCAGTTCGTTTAGAGGAAGGTCGGAAATTTGCTTCTCGTAATTGTAATCCGCGGCTGACAACGCCAAAGCTTCCTAGAGTGACAGACGCTGGACAGAAAAGAGCAGACGCGGATAATCCCTGCGATTGCCTCTCCTGGCGTTAAATCGTTAAATCTCACAAGACAGTAGCAGGGAAACAATGTAGCGTGCTCGCCTTTCCGACTTCCGTCGTTGTCGTATTGCTGCATTTAAAAGACCCAGAAGACCCTGGGTTAAAAATATCACTAATACAAAAGACGGCCGGTGCCCCCGACGCATACCCAAAAAGGCACCAACCCTCTCTGTTTCATTCTGTGGCATTCCCCAACCGTCAGAGCCCCCATTTTGGGAAAGATAATCCGGCTTAAAGGAAATTTAAGTACACCCCATTTTGATGCAACCATGATCGCTAGGGCCGTCGAGTGCCAGCAAATGGGATTATAAAACGCTGCATTTGTCAAGTTCTCCTTCCGAAAGTATTTTTTAATGACCGAGATATGGCTTTTATACCTTTTGTGAGACTCTCAGACTCTGAATGTACAAATACGAAAGGTACAGATGTCTAATGGGCGCCCCTTATGAATCAGCAAAAGAAAATGAATGTCAAAGGAACAGACGTGATGACACATTCTGCTATTTATTGTATTCTCCTTCAATCCCACTTTATTAGGAAAAATCAGACTACCATGTTGTGTTATTACATCACCCCGGCTGCCACCTTGATCTTTATTGAAAATAATTGGATCCATTTATCCATCTGAAACGGCGACTGCCATTAATTATTAATTTTGCTATTAATGGTTTCATTAGCCAAGTGAAGCAGGATCGCTTATCGTTTGCTAACAGAGACTACACAGTAACCCCTTCAGACAGAACATCCGTGAAAGGAACATGCTAATTAATAATGGAGGCTGTTAATTAAGAAGCATAATGGTCTGGTGTGTGCAGAGGTTGTATTGACCAACTCGTTATCTGTGTGAAGGACATGTAAGTAGGGACAGCAAGAAAATCACACATGATGCGGGGTGTGGAGAGGAGAAGGCTTTCAAAGAGTGTTAGGACTGTGTAGCTCTGAACGCAGAACAGTAGGGTGTTAACATTTTAAGATAGGGAGGCAGGATGGTGTATGCCATTGGTTGGGATGGGGGAGGGGGCAGTGAGAAGGAAAACCATCGGATAGTGGTCTCTGATGGAAGGAAGGTGTCGATTAACCACTAAAGAGAGGGATTTTCATCTGTGTGAGCAATGTAAGTGAACTTTTTGTATTTGAACTTTGGTATTAAAATAATGTAAGTGAAGTGTGCTCACTGCTAAGTGGCAGAGAATGTTTCTTTTTACTGATGCTTACAGACAGGCAAGATACATGTGGAGCCCTTCTGGTGCTTCCTGGTTCTGAAAGAAAACAACAGGTGTGTCAATCAGACACACCAAAAGAAACTGGTAAAATGACTTGTTTATTCCACTTAAAATGCAAATGAGCCCAGTAATTATCTCTAAAACAAAAGCGATTTTGTGACTTTCTTTTTTTTTGTTCCGGGGAATAAGCGAAATGAATTTGTTTAGTAAATTGACTTTGTCTAATCTTTTGTCCTTAAATGTTGTATGGTTTTTTTTTTTTGGTTTTTTTGTTTCTGAAATTGGGTCATATATGATACTTTAAGGCAGTGTTGACATACTTTTAATCTTCTACTCAAACAAACTAAAGGACATATGAGTATAGTATCAGTTTAAAAATATAGATCTGTAATGTGTTTTATTATGAGTGAAATTGTTTCTGATGCAGTTCAAATAAATTTTTATGTGCCTTTCAAGTACCCTTGAGCACAAGGAAAGGGACACTCTGGAATGGGTGTCAAACCATTGCAGGGCACAGTCACTCACGTGCATACGCACACACACACACAGAATTTATATGCACCAATTAGCGTGGTGAGCAGCAGGAAACCTGTGAAGCACAGGGAGAACATGCAAACTCCACACACACAGAGCGGAGTTATGATTTAAACCCTCACCCCTGCAGGTGTGAGGCAACAGTGCTAACCACTGAGCCACCGTTCCCTCTAACAGGAGTGGCTACAAAGTAAAAGGAAAGGACCAGAAGACAATGGCGGAAAGAACCAAAATATTCTTGGTGGGGGGGGGAGGGGGAAACCTGGGGGATCAAAGGTCAGCTGGCCTCCCACCGTGTTAGTCATGCTACCAGTATACAGAGCAAGATATAGATGCAGGGGGTAGATTGTGGTCTGCTCCGGTGCATTTGAGAGCTGGTTCTTCATGCAGATCTTCTTGATTGAAGATCACATCCGTGATGGCATTCGTGGAACTACGAACCGTATCTGAGCATCTGGACATGTGGGAAGGAAAACAGAAAACGGGCAATCAGGATGGGTGTTTATGCCTTGCTGGCGAACACAGAGGACCACGCGGTCATGTACGGCAGCACCAGCAGCCATAATTACACTGTGTTATGTAATAAGGCGCCAGGAAGCTAGACTAAAGCAGTAGGTCTTCACTCATGATTTAAAGACCGAGACAGACTCAGCATCCTATAAACAGGTGGGAAGATTGTTCCATAATCTAGGGGCCCTGAAACTGAAGGCTTCAGAATCAGCAGTATTTTTTTTTTATAATAATGAGTAATTTATTAATCCCCGTAGGGAAATTCATAGTTTTTGTGCGTTCCCATCTTGCTCCCCAAGTTGAGAGCCAAGGGTCAGTGCACAGGCAGCCAGTGTTCGGTGCCCCTGGAGCAACTCAGGTTAAGAGCCTTGCTCGAGAGCCCAACAGTGATATGAACACTTGCTGGCTGCAGGGCTTTTGATCACAGACACAGACCCCTAACCCACAGAGCTACAACCACCGCCATTTACAATTGCAATAAGAGGGAGACCTGAACTTTAATGATTTTGGAGAATATAGGTGCTAATCAGCTTGATCAATTAGGCAGGTGCCTGACCTTGAAGTGTTTTACATGTACAAGTTCTACAAGGTAGAACTTTGAAGTCAGTCCTAAACCTGACTGGAAGCCAGGAGAGAGAACAACAAACGGGAGTCATGTATTCCAAAGACATCCTTTATTTCTTAGGATGTTTTGGCATTTGGCTTTGTACAAAGTCTTTAAAAAATTTAGTCCGGAAACACAATCCAACATCACCAAATAAACACAAACACCCAGTGTTTCACCTATGTGAATTTGATTTTGCAGTCTCAATTATGAGGTAATTATATTACACCCCAACTCAGACATAGGAGAGTGTGCACAGGTAACAAAATCACCTGTGAGTCGCTCGAAGCCCACCAAAATGTCCCGTTTAAATTCAACTTCAAACATCCAGATTTATATTTAAGAAAATGGGCCGATCTTTCTATGATGAAAGCTCTTTGGGGAGAGGACTGGTGTCCTTCTTGTAAAACTCCACAAAGCGCCAACAGAGATCTGAGAGAGATATGGATCACGGTGCATTTGAGTTTCCGCGGCCCAGGTAACCTCTGTGAATGACTCCACTAAAATGGAGCGGGCAGGGTCCAGTCCGGGTAAAGGTGGCGGCTTGTGAAAACGAAATGAGTATGGTGGGATGCACGTTTGTCAAGTTAGCTTATATCTTAATTTAAACTGTCTGGAACAGAAACTAGTGGAATATGTAGTATTGTCCTCATTCCACTCAACTTTTGACGACCTATTTATGTACTTGAAATGCAGCAGTTTGTGGTATCAAAGCATTAAAATCAAGTCAAAATTCTTTTATTTTTTTTCCAGGCCATTTTAAAGTCACAGTGCTGGAAGGTAAAGTCAGGAGGCACAAGGCAGGGCATACCCAGGACAGGATGTCTTTGTCTCGAGTGGCTGAAGTCGGCACAATCTGTCCCAAGTCAGTGGTGTTCCTGTGGCTTATGCTAAAAGTACGCCTGTCAGGCGGCACGACGAGCATTTAGCTCTACATGGGTCGCACTGGCTAAAAGCCTTATTTAAAGTGACAGCTTTCTTTAATGTGCGCTGGATGAATTGTTGCTGTGCTGCTCGGTGAGGCCATTTCGATATTGCCACTGACAAACTGAGAATGCTTTGTGCTCTCTCAGGAACATAAATCATACATGTGAGTAAAAGGCAGATGGTAAGTGGCCTTATAGATGGTCTAGACAATTAATGGCACACACCTAATATACTTAATGCATCTGACAAAAAAATAAGCTGGAGCCGTCCCCCCTTCAACTCCTAAAGTCCTGGGGGGAGGGGGGTTATCTTCCTTCGGTGGTGCTGAGACGACCTCTGAATTTCAAACACCGCCCATTATGAGAAAGGATCCGGCCACTTATCATCCCATACGCCATTGACCCCAGGGCTCTCTCACTAATGCTATGAGTGATCTATCGCCTGCCAGGACGTGCGGGGAATCTGCCGACGGTGACATTTGACCTCATTCTTCACTGGCAAATCTGAGGGAAGGACAGATCGACCTTACGATGACACAACACGGCCACTGAAATGAAGGGTGAAACCTTATTGACCAAGGATAAAATATTATACATGCAGAGAGATCATTTACTTTGACTCAAACAAAATTAAAACGTAAGAGAATAAATTATTCGGCTTGCTCATTGCCAATGTCAGTTTGTAACCAAATATGACATCTTGAAATGTTAACAAATTACAAGAAGTCATGAAAGTAGTCCATGCTTTAATTGATTAAATTTTTTTAGAGATGAGCAGACTGTTAAGGTCCAGACTTTTCCATATCAGTTGATGTGCGGACCATCTCCACCTTAGCTTTCCTTTGAACTCCAATTCTCTTCCCTCGTTCTTTTGGATACCGCTGGCCCCGCAGCTTGAAGCCTCTCCCTCCCTCCGCTTTCCCGAAGATGAAAGTGTGCAGAGTTTTCCTCCGGGTCGTCCCACCATGGGATGAGCGAAGTTGACAGGCGACCGGGCTTCAGCCGCGGTAATGACTGCAGGGTGTCCGATTCCTCCTGTCGGATCCTGAGCCAGGGAATTTGCCTCCTTCTTCAGTCACCATCCGTCATGGTTAACAGCCAAGCATGACTCACTACATCAGTGGGAAGGAATAAACCAATAAGTGTAATTTATGATAAATATATGAACACGAAGGAAACATAGCATACTACAGTCATAATATATAAACCTAGGCTAAGGATTCAGGTTAATAGAATGTAAATACTGTTTTGATAACTCAGAAAAAGGATTACGGTAATCGTAATGGTACCCTAGAGTGCTGACGTTATAATCCAGCTGCGGTAATTGGAAGTGAAGAAGCTGTTAATTTTATTAACTTCATTTATCTTCAAAGAGGTGCTGGGTGATATGACATATTTGGTAGATGTTGTGTAAATGTTACCCCCCCGTATGTAAAGTACATTACTAAATGCTGCAATGTAGACATTTATAACTACTGAAGATCAAGTCCTGAATGAGCTTTCATCATAATAATAATAATAATAATAATAATAATAATAATAATAGTAATAATAATATGTACCCATTTTCAATAGTCTTAAAGATATTTTCTTCTTGGGTCATGTAGTTCACTTGTACAATGCGCAACCCCCAATAAATTCTACCAAGATGCCAAACCACTGTGGAAACTTTCTCAGCCATTATGCAATCAAAAACAAATATGGATGGTTGTGTATCAGCTATTCATTAATGTTCCTCATGCAGAACTATATACTGTGTTTTCAAGTGTGTGTCTGCAGGGTTCACTGTAACATATAGAGGGTGAGGAAGCACAAAATGACCATGACTGATAAAGACAGAAAACATCCTTGACAAAATGCTGGGGACTGTGCTTGAATTTTTTTCTTGTTCATCTTTTCTTTGCTCCTTGTTGAATTGATAGCATTCAATTCAATTCAATTTGATTTTATTTGTATATTGCCTTTAACTAGGAGCATTGTCACAAAGTGCTTTACATAGTCCCAGGCCCAAGGACCCCAGTGAGTAAGCCAAAGGAGACAGAGGCAAGGGAAAACTCTCAAAGTACAGAAAAAAAATTACTATTACTAGTGATGGGGCAAATGAAGTTTCAAAACCTGTGATGAGTGGGAGTATCTCAAAATAACCAATCAATGTTGGCTAACCAGAACTGATTGGCAGTTCGGTATCCTCCTGCCCGCCATTGGTTTTGAAGCCTCATTTGTCCCATCACTAAGTATTACTACAATTACCATTATTATCTATTGATAGATGTCAAAGAAAAAAATCACACAAAGGTTATCTTTGATAAATGTCATGACAGTGGATTAATCAAGGTCAATCACCTGTTCATCGCACATAATGGTTAAGTTTGCCTGTGGTGGAATGGGGGTAAGATGGCGTTTGCAGGGTGGGGTTAGGGGAGCTGGGAGGAAGGTCATCAAACATCATCGAGGGAATCTCGGTTGGATTGAAAATGCGGTATAAGGAAAAGACACATTAGCTATATCGTCTTCGGTGTCTTGCTGTCTTAAATAAAATCCAAGTCATTAAGCTGCCCATGCATCTTGTTGGCATAGATTCGGTGTGAATCATTACAGATGGGATGGGAAGAAGGAAGGCCTATGGAGGTTTATTCTGGGAGATGTATAATTTTAAAATGCTGCTCTATTTTTAGCCCAGGACAATTAAAATCTAAGAGGAATATTAACGGAAAGCTGTGGGAGAACCCCACCTCAGAATGAGTTTTTGTAAATTTAGCGTGTGTTGGTGAAAACTACGAAAGAATCTAATACTGCATCTCCTGACAAACACTGCAGAAGCTGAGGAGGCGTAAGATCTATTGTCTGGATGTCAATGCCCAGGAACAAGGCTTTCTTTGATGGAACGAGTGAAAAAAAGGCAGATGAGGCTGTGCTCTTGCTGACTTTCGGCTCAACGTTCCCAGCTAATGAGGGACACATGGGGGGGGGGGGGGGGGGGGGAGGGGGGAACGGCACGTGGAGGGAGGCCGGCGGGAGGGGGGGGTGCACGGGGGGGAGCGCAGCGGGGGCGGGGAGACACCCC
>JAACJT020023149.1:0-14084 GCA_009936485.2 Gymnarchus niloticus | reverse complement strand
CTCCATTCTCCCGCATGTCCATCTCAAAGTACTCGCTCCATTCTCCCGCATGTCCATCTCAAAGTACTCGCTCCATTTTCCCTCCAAAAACAAAAGGTGGAAGAATTCACTGCATTTGATCAAGTTAATTTACATATATATTGTATTTATTTGTGTCTATTAGATTTATGCCATTTGTTGTTTATAATTTGCACTAAATCATTGCTTGCAGTAAATGGTAGACTTTAAATTTGACAGTCGTTGCCACCTGCTTAAGGTTTTAAAGGCATGGATGTGAAAGGTTGGGCAGGACACGTGTAAGTGAAACAAGTTTTTCAACCATGCGGTGTCAGTTTTGGATTTCTGCTTGTGCTAGTAATTATCTACCGGATTTTGTTGGCTACAGTGATGGGAAAATGTTGGTTATGTGATTTATGCCTTTACGTCAGGAAAAAACTGCAATTTCAATAACGACGTGAGACATTTTAAGGTCACTGTGTGGTTTGAGACTGTGCAATGTTGCTGTGATTCTTGGGGAAACGTTTACAGTAAATCAAGTCAAGTACCATTTCATTGTCATCTCAAGCACATACACTTAGTACAGTACTCAGCGAAACGAAAGGACGTTCCTCCAGGACCGCGGCGCTACACAGAGCACGGGACTACAAAACAATACACGACGACATAAAGAGCAAACAGCGCGAGGCGAGACAGCGGTACGGACGACGACAGTGCAGTGCTGACCGTACACGGTTGTGATGTGTACAGAAGTAGCAGGGAGTGCAAAGATGTGACGATATAATTAGTCAATAAAGAGCAGATGAAGACGTGACACTGGGAGCAGGAAGAAGGTAACGGCATAATAAATATATGATTGAGACAGGTGAGAGTGTGTGTGCCATCAGTTCGTTCCCTGAGTGTTTAAGAGTCTTATGGCTTGAGGGATGAAACTTTTGCGCAGTCTGGTAGTTATGGCCCGAATGCTTTGGTACCTTTTTCCAACCAGCAGGAGGGAGAAGAGTTTGTGTGAGGGGCGTGTCGGATCATCCACAACGCAGGTGGCCTTGCGGATGCGGCGTGTGGTGGAAATGCCATATGGTAACACCGATGCCAAACTCATACCTCATTTGCACTTTTCTCAATGTTTGTCACGTCAAACGACGACGACCACAGAAGGCAGCAATTGCTTGGGTGAGATGGTACTACATTTTCATTTTCAGTTTAGTACAAGCAGTCTTGATTTTAGGATGACTGAAGAAACAGTAAATTAACCTCACACACACCAGCCTGCATGAACACTCGCACATATAGAAGGAGAGATAAACTCTGAGTGTATTTTTAAATTCTGAATCATTTAAGTTTTTATATAGTGCCCTTCCTACCCCAGCTATTCATAACAATTCACAAAGCTTTAATTATATTTGTCCATCTTCCAACCACAATCATACACCACTGGCAAATTAGCAATGCCAGTTAACCTGAAGGCGTTTCTCAGGGCTGTAGGAGGAAAACTGTCCGACACGGAAAGCACATGCAAACTTCATACATGGAGCTGGAAGTGAACCTCAACTCTGGATATATGATGCACGACTGTTTCCATCCAAATTAGACGCACATCTGAGCTGTTAGCTAGCATTAAACTGTTAAAGGTTTTGTTAGGAACTTGATTTTCTGAAATGCAATTTAGTGAAAAATTTTGTATGAAGAAAAACAGAAGTCAAAGGCACTATAGCTTGGTTTATGTTCATGTACAGTGTTTGGAGAATTTAGAAAAATTAATTTTAATTTTTAATTAATTTTAAAAACACACGGGGGTCATACGATCTCAGGAGAAACATACAGGGGCGTACGATCTCAGGTGAGTGAGACAAGAACAAACTGAGATGAGCAAGTGTTTAAGTACAGTTCGGTTAAGCATACCGGGCCTATCAGCACGAACATAAAAATCCTACACCCACAGAGTCCATCCCTGCCTGTCATCTTAAGAAATCATCCCACGCTCCTAAACAGAATTTGTAGGATCTGTACCCATTCTCCATTGTGCATGTGTGAACCCAAAATCAGAAGTTATTAATCATAAGAGTTAAAGATCTTACAGATGTGCTCATTTATAATCGTGCCCCCCCATCCTGAATGCAAGCAGAAACCTGAACTTCCAGCTGTTAAAATGAGTAAAGTGTTAAGGTGTACAATCATGAGATATGTCAGTTGTCCTGGATACAAGCACATGCCAAGTAAACAGGACCAAACTGAGCCTACCCCTGACTTCTCCGTGCCAAGGTTGGATCAAACTCAGATGAAATGCAGATATATCAGGCTGCAGATAACGATCAACTCATCCTGGTCCAATGCGTCAAACAGAAACATTTATGTTGTGAATGCCTGGTCCCTGATATGGAGCCAGGCAGTCACATGCACACACAAGGGCCAATTCATACGAGGGAAGACTCACACACACACTTTGGCACGTTCGTGCACAAGCATATCTTAACACTGCGACTATAAGCAGAGTTCAGAGAAAACGTGTAAACTCAGAAACGAGCAGGGATCTTGTTACATGAGGCAGAGAAAGCAGTCATTGCAGTGTACAGTCCACAGTTTATCATCCATCGCGACAGCAGCTCACACAGCCATATCACTTTCATGAGTAATTTTACCTAGAGAGATGTCAAGGCCGTGGAATTATTTGCTTTTTTTTCACTTCCCCTAACAAACAGGCCCTTACAGCGAGGCCCTAATGTCACGATAAAACTCTTGGTTGTCTTTTCCTGGCCATCATTCAGCCTCGTTGACTTTGTTCAACAGTCGCCTTTAAAGACAAGAGCAATGAGAAAAGACTCACTTTGAAAAAGATACCTCCTGAGATTATAGTCACAAAGTACCGAATAAAACTACTAAACTATCGGAATCTGCTGTCAAAAAGTTACTCTGCCACCTTCTAGACACCTGGGCACGGTGGTGGAGGTGACCCTGGAGGGCGTCACCCAGCCGAACGCCCGCCCACACGCGGCGGTGGAGGTGACCCTGGAGGGCGTCGCCCAGCTGAACGCCCGCCCACACGCGGTGGTGGAGGTGACCCTGGAGGGCGTCACCCAGCTGAACGCCCGCCCAGACGCGGCGGTGGAGGTGACCCTGGAGGGCGTCGCCCAGCTGAACGCCCGCCCACACGTGGCGGTGGAGGTGACCCTGGAGGGCGTCACCCAGCTGAACGCCCGCCCACACGCGGCGGTGGAGGTGACAGAAAGCATCACCTTATCATCATTCTTGACCTACACGCAGCAGCAGAGCAGATGTCTGTCTTGTCTGTCTTGGCTTCTGGGAGAGCCCCAGAAATTTTTCATGTACAAACACAGGTGCAGGTATCTGTGGCTACTTTGGGGAATGCTGTCCGGATCCTGAACCTTCTGCATACTCGCAAGGCTCTAATAACTGCTGGAACGTACACCCTGGTGTGTTTCAGTATCTCTAGCCTCATTTGGCTCATCCAGTGGCTAAGTTTGGTAGACACATTTGAAGCATCTGACTGCTTCCTCCAATATGCCACAGTCCATCTTAACGTTCTACCTCACCGTTGTTTACCACACTGTATCTATGAACCTGTCCTGCCTGGTGTCGGCCCGAGGAGGATGGCCTTTCATCTCTGGGGACCCTGGGCCTGGGGTTTTGTAAAGCAATTTGTGACAATGCTCCTTGTTAAAGGCGCTATATATACAAAATTGAATTGAATTGAAGGTCTGACAAGGTACTGCTTGTAGTCCTTGACTTTACCTTTCTAGTTTGTAGCCTGGGCTCGTTGCCTGCTGAGATTGAGGAGCAACTGAATAGCTTATCTTGGTTAATCGGACTAATGTTGGGTTAGGTACTGTGGCATGAGTTGTGTTGAATACACTAAGGGTGCTTCATTGCTGTGTACAATCGGCTTGTGCAGCTCAGACAGGTTAAATCACCATCCACATTTCACTCCAAAGCTATTGGCCATTAAGCACAAATTCAAATAAGCCTGAGTTTTTAATATGGCCAGGTTTTGGCTTTATTGTAAAATATGTATTGAAGGTTCATTTTGTCATTATTCTGCAATACAAATTAAATACCACAGGGCTGCTTCCACCGCTGCAGAAGGTTGATTTAATGATGTAATTGTGGGGTCAATGATAGATCAGAGGATGAGACCAGATTTGGAAAGACGCTCTCAACTGACCACCAAGGTTCCACTGGCCCTTGCCAAAAAGCAGCCCATTCTCACAAGTGCTAACTGACTGGCTGATTTATTAACCTGCTGTTCTGTGCCGGGCCATGAACGGGACGAGGGCGAGAGGGGGCATCCACAGCCATAAAGGATTCTTGATTTTTTATTTGATATTTTCCAGTCTGATTTAAACATGTCGGGGGTCAAAGGTCACGAGCAGCATGAAGTCACAGGTGACTAAGCCTCATATAAACTGAGGAGGTTCTAGGAGGATCCAGAAATGAAACGGATTTGTGCTTAAGATGGGAGAACATCAGGTTTCCTTCATCTTACCCATAGGTGTAAATAACAATCCAGTCCGAAATACAGTGAGGAATATTGTCCCTCAAACCAAGCACATTGCCTACTAATAACTCAAAAATTCGCCGTCCACCATCGACTTACACCACTGGAATGATTTGCTTAGCACCATTCAGTTTTGTCTGTTTTTGTATATTCAATCTCAATTTATTTTTATAGTGCCTTTCACAGCATGGTTGCCACAGGGCGCTTTAACGGGAGCCTGTGGTGATCACAGTGAACACGGATGAAGAAGGTAAAAGGCCTAAAGGTAGCAGAGGAGAGGATCCAAAAACTCCTCTGGAGCTCCAAGTTCAACTGGCAACTCAAATGCAAGTGGACTTTGTCCCTGACTTGACTCTGCCTTGGGTGACGTTCGTACGTTATTATCGCTAGGCAGTGATCCGTTCTCTTACTAGAAGGTCACCTACCCTCCAATTCAAAGAATGTCTCTTTCATCCTTTCCACCCTGATCTCAGTCCCCGGGTCCAGCATTTTCCCTTGTGCCGTGGAGAACTGGGACGAGACCTGAGCGAGTATTGGTGCATTGGCCAGGCGGAGAGAGCAAAGTGAACCCCCCCAACACCCCAAAGACGTGATGGATTGGCTAGAACTGAAAACACAACAATTCACACTCCATCTCATCCTCTCCTTAGTGCCTCTATAAGCAGATCATTTCCACATGTTGCACAGGTTGGTTTTCGACACCTCTGAGGATTTCGTGACAGTCACAGTAATTCTAGTCTCTCCACCGTATTTATTTACTGAGAACATACGGCCTGTTGTCCATTAGAAATCCGGCCATGTAACAATGACAAGCAGAAGTCAGTCCAAATGACCAATAACTGTTGGTGAAGTTTGCATGTTCTCCCTGCACCGTACGGATTTCCTTTGAGCAGCGTGGGTCCCTGATCTGGCAGCACATTCAGCACCAGCTCCAGGCACCCCAGAGATGGATGGATGGATGGATGGATGGATGGATGGATGGATGGAAAAGGAAACATACCAACTGGATACAACAGAAACCAGGAGAAGCACTGGAATGGAATTTGAACTGGACAAGAGCACAGAAAAAGTCATCCATAAATTATATAGGAAGAAGCTGAATATCATTCTTGTTCCAGCTATTAGCTCTTCCTGCTGTGTCATTTCTGGTATCAATCATGTATATTTTACGCCAGCGTGTTTTTACTTGGCTGCTCCGTCTGACTCCTCTGGAGTCCCAGCTGGCCACTGTCCAGTCACATGACCCACTCCTTAACTGCTCCCTCTGCAGTCTGTGCCACTAACATGCCCCGCGGCACGCCTGATAACCCTGGTGTGGTGGCGGGAGCCGTGGAATCATGTTGGACGCAGTCCACAAATCGGCGAGGACAGCTGTTACGAGATGTTTCAGCCAGTCGTATTTATATACCGCAGGAAAGACTCCCGCTTATCACAAACTCTGTTTATAAGAAATGCCTAGCGTCTTTTCAGCTGACATTCAGATGTGAAATTAGGTCAGTTTTCCTGGAGATGAACGGAGAATATCCATCCATCCCCCAACTGCTTATACTTGGATAGGGTCGCGTGGACCCATATGGACCAAAATCCTGGGAGGGGAATAGCACTTGTACCTTTAAAAACATGCTGACTCTTTCCCCCAATCGGCATTTATGAAAGTCACCCCCAAATGTAAAGCTGTGTTATGCTTGGTTCAGCATCTGGAAACACCACAGCATAAATTCTAGACTAATAATGACTACAAAAGTACCACTGGGTTCTGCTGATCCTGCTGGACAGTAACTATCTAGAGGGCCTTAATGCAACGCTACAGGCAAAGTCAAATCTGGTACCAAAGAGAACTGTAATACTCACCCATGATCCAACAGCTTGACCTGGCCTGGGGTTCTCAGACAGCAGAGGCGTCCACCCAGTTACTGGACACACACACACACAAACTAAAGGCACCAGCAAGTCATTGAATTGCTGGAGGAGATGCAAGCAAAAAAGGGGCGAACGGGTAAATCTTTCTCTCACAGATTTGCTCAAAAATAATCGCTTTCGACTTTGAAAATTTCAGGTTGGAAACTATGAATTTGCAGTATGAATACTGATGGGACGAATATGTCAATGCATTTTTTGTAATTCAGGCAAATCTGATCATTTTAAGGAGGGTTGTGTGCTTTTGCAAGCCACCGTACAGCAGAGGTGGAACTTCAAGCTTAACTGGAGATGTGAGACAACAGCACTGAGTCAGCGTGCCGAAGGGAAAACTTTAATATATTATCCTCAAAAAAAGGATAAAATTAGCTCACTAAGATTAGCTCACGATTAAAAATAATTATAATTCCAAATGCAGCTGCATGGTAACTGTCATCCCTATCGCTGTGAATCACAAATAGTAAATCTTGTGAATCTTAAGGTTTTCGTTCATATTCTCGCATAAATAGAACTCTGTGTGTGTGTGTGTGTGTGTGTGTTGTTACAGGCTACATGGGGAACACATGCATGGATTTACAGTGGCTGCCGTGAGCCTCGACGGGCGCCACCAGCCCGGCCGGCCAGCCAACCAGATCGCGTGCAGGGCAGAGTGAGGGTACTTAACGCCGAGGGCGAGCGGCTCGAGCGCAGCGCGCGTGTGGAGAACGCGGGTTCTTCACGCCGCGGAACCTGGAGAACCCGCGCGCCCGCCCGCGCGTCCTCGCGCCGAATCGCGCCGGCTGAAGCGGACCGTATGCCGTCTTATGTACGAAGCGGTGGCTTTGCGCGCATTTGAAGACTCCCAGCGGCGTCCCGACGTTCCTTTGTACTCTGAGAGAACGCCGCGTGCGAAGAGCCACTAGAAATACCGCAGGACTGCGCGTCTTCTTTCTGCCTCGCTTGGCTGCCAGACTTTTTCCGCACTGCTTTGCCAGCTAAGGAAGGAGAAGGAGCAGGAGAAGGAGAAGGAACAGGGGCAGGAGAAGGAACAGGGGCAGGAGAAGGAACATGCCAAATGCTCCTCAAAGACACAAGGACATGAGCAGCAGGCGGTCACCGGTCTTCATGTAGCTGGTGTCAAGCATCAAAGGTTCTCCCACCTGCATGTCACTGAAGATGGGCTGTGACCCTGAGGGATGGTCCTGATCTCCCTGGGGCCAGGAGCAGTATTTGTGTTCTTGGTTCTGGGGGAAAACGGGATTAGAGCACAATGGGATCCGCATTCCACTACGTCCTCGTCTGCTCGCTCTGCATGCCTTATGGCACCGCTGAGGTAAAGCATCGCACCTTCCCCCGCGGTGAACCGGCCTTTCGGTATGTGAGCCCATAGCCACTGGGCCGTGGGCCTCTCCGACTGCGCGTGGAGGCGCTGCGGGGAGGGTCGGGATCCAGGACGCGCCGACAGGTTGTGGGTTCGAGTCCCGGGGACGTCCTGCACTCCTCAGAGGGCATTCAGCTGCGAGCCACCCAGTATAAATATACAGTATCGGTCTGTATAAATGGCTACAGCTGTCAATAAATTTAGTAACCGTGAGCTCAATAGTTGATCTATCTAAAGAAATAGCTGGATTTATCTGTGAAGGATTTTTATCTG
Source organism: Gymnarchus niloticus (assembly GCA_009936485.2). Lineage (NCBI taxonomy): Eukaryota > Metazoa > Chordata > Actinopteri > Osteoglossiformes > Gymnarchidae > Gymnarchus > Gymnarchus niloticus. The sequence continues at coordinate 6,024 of JAACJT020023149.1, read as the reverse complement.
ATACTTTATCATGTGTTTAAACGTTATGACCACTGTCTACTTGATTTTTATTAGCTTTCCATTAAGGGCCGTTGTGTAAATCTGGAAACGCATCGTTTATTTTATTTTGAGGATTTCATGTTTTTTGTTTTTGCTTCATCTCTTGTTTAAGGCATCGCCTGTATGAGCTTAACTCTGTATGACTGTGTCCTTCATTCACACGAAAGTTTCGGTTATTAACTGCGAATGATTAATCCATCGGCCTGATCGATTTATTACCGTATTGCTGCTAGCCTGTAGAAAGATCTTCCCAAACTTGAGGGAGTTTAAATATTCCTTTACTTCTTACAGAGCGTGGTGTAACACTCAGCTCTACCCAACACACATCTACCAGATGCTCTGATGGTTGCATTTACTGATATATTTTTATATATTTTTTTTTTTCTTCTGGACCCTTTTTGCTCGAAGAAGTCCCCCATCCCCCTGGAGCTCATCGAGAGACTGTCACACAGTGAGACCCACAGCATCAGCGACCTCCAGCGTCTCCTTGAAATAGATTCCGTAGGTAAATTCCCCTCCTCGATTAACTGTTAATTTAATATTCCTAGGGAGCCTCTCTCTAAAACAGTGATGGGTTTAGGGGACAACAGTGTACGGGAAGCATGGTCCAAGCTGTTAACGGTTGCTCATTCTCCCGGTCTTACGAAGGTCAAAAGGGGCATGGACGTCGGCAGCAATTAATGATGAGGCTTCTGCCTTGATGATTTTGTTTACTCGGTCCTTCATAAAGAAACCACACGAACAGTCCACCCCGTCTCTCGCATGCTTCACCTCAGCTTTCTCCCCCCGGTGCTTTGACTGTTGCTGGATTGGCTGACTGTAGATCTGTCTGTCCAGCTCAAATGCAGTAATTTCCAGATACACCCAGGAGCAATCCTTCATTAAAAATAATCATTTAAAAAAAAAAAAAGCAATCAGAACTGTAGTACTGGATTACTGGAAAATAAAAATTACGGCCTGGGAAATGAAATTTACAGACAGGAATCTTTTTTTGGCGACTTATTATTAAATATGGCCAAATTCCTTTCAATGAGATTACTTTCTAAGCGTAGGAGAAATGACTCTAAGTTTTAAATATACCTTTCATGCTGTAGTCTGTGTACCTGGACGTGATCCATAGTCAAATACGTACATAATAGCTGTCAGAAATGTCAGATTATATTTCATAGGCTGGTGCAAACATTTCGCAATAGATTTTATTTTTCTAAACCGTTGTTGAACGTATCGTACGGTTTTAAATCAAAGACTTACGCAGGGTCTTAGGCAGCTACTGTAGTTATTCAGTAGATGATAATGGATAGGGCGCTGAAAATTGGGAAAAACATCGACTGATGACTCATCTTGCGATGTCCGTCGCACTGCTCCAGTGTCCTATTTTCAGCCGTCTAATAGGCAGCACTTAGGAGGTCTAGTGGCTAACTTCGTTATACCGGTCTCTCACGCCGACCGTTACGGCTGGCCTGTGGGTATGTATTATTCATGCACAAATTCCTCCGTGTCACGGGAGAGGAGTTCTGCTTTAAAATAGTAATTTATTCATTATTAACTAATTAATTTATTATTAGATTACTCCAGCCAAACGTTCTTAACGGCTGTACGCTCATGTTGTATTTACCCCGCTTCACGTATCTTTGGACAAAAGCATCTGCTGATTAAATAAATGTGAGTTTTAATGCTCATCAGGGCCTGAGTCGGAATCCCCCCGCATAAATTCATAGGCATCATTTAGTTCTGTAAAACCATCAGATTTTCCCCCGTCCTTCCTCATGGTGGTCCCCACCCCGGGCCACACTTACACCGCCGCTCTTTTAGGGGTCAGGATCCAGGCAGGAAACCTTCATTTGGTCCCCTTACAGGGCTAAATCATCGCTAAACCGTTAAATCATCAGTAACTTAATAACTGTGAATTCCCCGAGTTCTCCGCAGACCCCTATAAGAGGGAAGGATGTAACAAGAGCTAACAAACACTCCATGCATTTTGGAATCTTCTAAGGATCACCAGACAGATTCTTATAGTCAATTAGTAGTCAGCATGGTGCTGTGGGAGCCTGATGTTAGGTGGAGTTGGTTTTGTAATGCCGTGTTCACCACAGCAGATCGGCGGCAGGTATGGTACAAAAGGAACTGTACGCGTAGCTCGCAGACGCAGGACCGAGCCGTGCTACGGATCATGGAGCCGGAACAGGGCTCTGTCTGTGGGCAGGAGCGGCCAGACGGAACTAGCAGAGGGGGAAGGAGTAGGCTGAGCCAGCTAGGCCGGGGTCATCGTCCAGACCTGGTCTCAGCTCACAGCTCCCATTCGAGAGCCAGCAGTGGGTCCCAGGAGCAGACTGGTGCTCGACGCAGATCATGCCTTTATTTTGTAACCCGCCGGTCCCACAGTGTAGACCGTGACCTTAGGCTTAGGAGTCTGGGATGTGATGTGCTGGGTGTGGTACACGGGGTGTAGCATTTAGACCATTAGTGTGTAGTCTTAGTGTAGAGAGTCCAGTGTGAACGTTGGTACGGGGGGTCTATGAATAGGAGGGGGTGAGAGTTGTATGGAACCATCCAAGCACTAAAGCAGAGGGGGGTGCTCTAGGAGCCCCCTCACTGGACACTTGTCATGAGTCACTGTCTTCCTGCTTTTCTGCTTAGTAAAACAGTATAACTGAACGGTTTGTTTGTCATTTCGAAAGTCAGAAAAATAACCTGTTCTTTCCCAGCTTTGATCTGATCTTAGGGCTGCTTATCTCTGTGAGATTGTTGTGTGTGTGTTTTTTTTTTTTTTTGACGAGTGGGTGGTGTTTCGAGAGTCGTGGCAGCTCTCTCTCTCTCTCTCTCTCTCTCTCTCTTTCTCTGTGTCACTGACAGCCATCTCTGGACCTGTCTGCAGTGTATGTTTGCTGGTTTGAGAAGGTTTGTGCCCAAGTGTATCTAGGCATTGCATTTGTGTGTGTGTGACTCTGTGTGACTTTGTGTGACTGTCACGTGCCATGACATTAAAAGTGCTTCTATACCGGGACGAGCTCCAGCTTGTGGGATCAGATGGGTAGCCATGCTTTTGTTGTGCTCAGCTTTCCTGGGGGTCAGAGTCCGCCAACTGATGCATGTACCAGGAAAGGAAACTCCCCTTCTGTCTACAGCAACATCAAGGACTACAGTAGATTTGGTTGTGGCAAAGATAAAAACAACATGAATTTCAGCTAACGAGGGCATTTGTGGAGATGAGGAACGAAGGGCTGTTACTGGTGTTTAAAGGGTTTACGATATGCCTTAGGTGTACAGTTCCGTGACAGCCAGACATGCCGGAATGGATAGAAAGTTGAGTCGGAATGGCGATAATGGACCCATTCGTTGGCAAAGGGTGGAGTTTCTGTGTGACGAATCGCTTTTTGAGAATTCATGATTAACATCCTCGCAAAAATCATGTGATGTGGAATTTATGAATAGGTAATTTCACGTCAGGCACTCCTAGAAAACATGAAAGGCCCTCACATGGTGGGAACACACAATATAAAGAACGTAATCAAAATAAAAATGTTTCCACATTTCACCTGCCACATTTGTTGGCAGGAACACAAGCCCTTAATTACCAATCACTGGTTATCTAAATAATCTAAGGTGGCTTTATTCTGGTTGACTCCAGATTGATTCATGCCTAAGTGCATTTTAAACATGTTCTCTACATGTCTGTAGGAATTATATCACAGAAAGGCTGTTTAGGGTGTCGTCTCACTTCAAAATTTATGTATACCTGACACATTTGCATTGCTAGAAAATAAATCTGATTCTTTTGTGGTTTTCTGTAGCTCGCTGGGGGATTTATGACTCTAGATCAAGGATCTAAAGGTGATGAGTGGTGTGCGAGCCCGAGGCTTCTCAAGGTGACTCGTGGCCTCGTTGTTACGGGGTTTCTAGCAAACGGGGAACGTTACGGGTACATTACAGGAATGCTAAGAACGTAACGTGAACGTTGTTGGACGTCGTGGGAACGTTCCCTGATTGCAGGGTACTACAACAAAAGTCAGAATGAAACCACAGGTCCGACATGCATGTTTTGTTTGCCGCGGCTAAACTATGTCGTTATAAACAGACCTTAGTTAGCGTGATGGATTTCTCGAGACCGTCACTGCTTCTCGGTTTCTTACTTGTAGTGAGGTTACATGATGATTCCCTGCTGTTTTTTTTTTTTTTTTTTTTTGCCGGCACAGGAAATGAGGTCATAGAGGAGACCAAGCAAGGGCACTACAAGGACATCTGGCAACGGCACAAAGACATGAAGACCTCACGGGGCCTGAGCAGACAAAAGAGAAGCATTGGTAAATCGGACCCACCTCAGGCACAGTTCATAAGATAATATCGCTTTAGAATGACGCGTGGCATGAACACGGATGCAAAATTCTGTAGGGATGTTTACTCGGCGGCCGCCACAAGTGAACACCCAGCCTTTCATTTCTACTGGTGGCACCTGGGAACCTCAGGTACCGTAGGCCAGTCAGAGTCATGTGTTCTATAGCCCTGACTGGAGTCAGGGCCTGAGTGAGGTGATGTGCAACTCAGCGGGTTGGGGCTTGGTGTCCGTGTCAGGAATGTTGTGGGTTCACGTCCCGTGTCCAGCAGAATAACCGTATCATTCCTGACCAAGGCCCCATCTATACCAGGGGTTCTAGGTAACCCTGCTCTCTGAGTCCATGTTTCCCCAGCATGTATGTCACTTTGGACAGAAGCATCCACTAAATAAATAAATAAGGAGGGGAGGATATGATCCACTCTCCGTGGCTGTGGTGGGGGATTTCCCACTTTTGCCTGTCTAGTCATGGCCGGCTGACCTCAGCTACCTGACAGAGGAGAATTACGTCCTAGGAGAAAGATGCAAGTCGCATTTCTGTCTCACCCAGGACAAGTGTGAGTGTGCTTGAGTGTACGCGAGTGTGGTTGGGAGAAGAACGAAAGGCCCCTTGCTTGTGTGTAGAGGGCCTCTCAGTCCTTCATGGTCACACATGAGGATTTAGGTTGACTGCTGAATAATGGCTGAGGCTGTACTTGAAGGTTCGTGTGAGAGCCACGTTCGATGACCACTCCCGTTTACATGACAGAGGAGGCCCTGCCAGCATCCTGTAAGGTGCGGACGGTGGTCTACGAGATCCCACGTAGCCAGGTGGACTCCACCTCCGCCAACTTCCTGCTCTGGCCGCCGTGCGTGGAGGTGAAACGCTGCTCGGGCTGCTGCAACACGGGCAATGTCCAGTGCCACCCCACACGCCGGCACCACCGCATCGTCAAGGTAACGCGAGCCGAGCGGACTTGAGGTGCCGCTGCATTTGAAGCGACTTCCTGCTGACCGCAATTTTAATGCAGTCCCTGACCTCAAATCATCAGAAATGAAAACATATGACGACAGTGTAAATGAAGTCTAGTTATGCCGTGAGACAATCTGGAAAAATAGAATTACACACTGTGGTTTCATTGTTTTTCATATCCTCCGCTTCGCTCTCTCAGCATAACGATACGTGTTCAGACATCACGTACTTCACAGACGTACACACGCACACGCTAACGAGATGGTAGATGGGCAAGCCAGAAGGACCGGTGCATCTGAAGAGGTCGGCCCGGTTTTCCCTCCGTTGGGTTGGATGTGCATCCTGCAGGCTTCTGATAAGTTAGCTGGTCTTTCATGGTCCATCAGCTGCGAAGCTTCTTAGCTTCACGTAACGGGCTGAAGCCGCTTTCCAAATGTTTCACGTTGGAAGTGATTATCTGTCCGTTTGTACTGCTTTCACGTCAGTCTTGCAGTGCCAGAATTTCTTGGGTTGTTATCGTTTTATGGATATCATTTTTGGTTCACCAAAAAAACTATTTGAAAACTCCTGCCAGGTGGGCCTGTTCGAGGGAAGACAGAAGGTTAGAAAAGGCCAAGTTCTTCCCATAATGCAATTTGACACATCTCTCAGAGACCCCCACCCCCCCCCACCCCCCCACGCCCCCCCCCCCCCCCCCCCCCCC